>PVJL010004054.1:0-65384 GCA_004026885.1 Lyroderma lyra
AAAAAAAAAAAAAAAAAAAAAAAAAAAAAAAAAAAAAAAAAAAAAAAAAAAAAAAGATCTTAATAAAAGGAATAAAATGATTCAGTTGATGTTTAAATTATGGAAACTAGAGGACATGGGAACTAGAGGAAGTAAAGGGACTAGTTGGGTGACAGACACACAGGAGGTAGAGGAAGGTGGCCTGGCCACGATGAGGGTGGTGGATAGATAAGGAAAGTAGAAAGAAGAGTTTCTAAGCTCAAATCTGATTCTTCTTTCTCGAAATGCTCAGCCCAAACTCTCTCCCACCTTGTATCAGAGGTCCCTTATCCACCATAAGGCACACATAGAGAGGCTGAGACGACTGTCCTCTCCATCATCCCAGAGTCATTGCTTCACGCCACCCTGACACCAGCCTTGCAAGCCGACGTGGGCTCTAATCCCCAATGACACATGTCCCTTCCCTTGTTTTCAGTTTCCCTGACAAAATCGGGGAGTTACGATCTCACATTTCAAAATTGAAATAAGAGCCGGCTTGGGGGTTTTAGAGTGGATGTAAAGGTGATAAATATTTTCAATCAGAGCGTATGGATTTCAGCGAAGCATCTTTTTGAATTACGGGGCTTCAGTTTCCTTAACTGAGTGGGCCAGAAAATCTTTAAGAATCTTTCAGGTCTAACAGTCTGGGAAAAGAGGAGATTGCAAGAGAAGCTACATTTCCCAAATGGATTCTGTTTCTCTAGTCTTCCTGGCTCTGTTCTCTGTTACTGTCAGGAGGCCCTGACAAGGAGGGCATCGTGTTGTCGTTGGATGGGACATGCCTAGGTTCTGGTTCCATAGCTTTGTGGAGTGGGGCGTGGTGAGAGCTTTTGTGAGATTGGGGTATAAGCCTGGCTATGTTTACATATTCCTAATGACGTTCAGAGGTGACCTACCTGTTTGCGAGTGTGATTCTAATTGTGTCATTCTTTTCCACTGAATTTCAGGTGAAATGTCCATATAAAAAAGTAGACTTGCACTGGTTCAAAGCAACAGTAAACCCCTGCCCGGGTGTAAATCAACCCATCTGTGGCACCAATTTCATAACCTATGAAAACCCATGCATCTTGTGCATTGAGAGCTTGTGAGTACTACTTGGGGAAAAGAAGAGAACATTGGATAAGTTTAGTCCATAGCAATTATTATGTTATCTACCTCCTCTCCATCAGCCTTGATGCCAGGAGTTTGCTCCAGTCTGCACAGACAAGTCCCTCCTGAGAAGAGCACGCGGTCATAGAAAGCCCCCATGGGAGTAGAAAGCAGACTCATGCTCAGTGGTGTTTGTCAGGTCCTTTGTCTCTCTGAGCCCTCGCATCCCCATGTGCCAATTGATGGATTTTTCACCAAGGTTTCAAATATCCCTTCGAGTCCTGACGTTCTTTGATTTTTAAGACAAGTTGTGGTTGTTGCCTTCTCTCAGATATCTTCAGCCTCTTAAGTGTCTAAAACGTGGAGCTACGAGGAGGTGACAGCAAATTTAGCTAAGAATGAGTGTTTAGTATTGCTGGATTTATGTGACATTATTTTGTGATTAGATGCAGAGATCTTACAAACCATGGCTTCAGGTTTGATCTCTGTATACGCCAGTGCAGCTCACTGGGAGAGAAATTCCCATGGCATCGAGACTGGAGGCTTCATTCCAACCATTATTTTGTAATTTTGTGCACAGAGCAACGAGAGCAGTGTGTAAACCCCGGGTCGTTGCACTAATAAGTAATTCAGCCAAAGTGTGAGAGTATTGACAGATAAGATGAGGGTTGGTGTGCCTCGCACATTACAAACTCAGGACTAATTCAATGACCTATTTTTCAAAGACATGGTAGCATAGGTCACCATATCTTCAGTGCCATCTTAGAATCATCAAAGGATGACTGGATAGGAAATCTAATAAATTGACTTTTGTCTTTAGTCAATTCCCCCTTATCCTCTGGTTCTTAGTTTCCTCAAATATAAAATAAAGGTTATAGGTAAATAATTTTCAAAGTGTTGGTGTAGCTCTGACATTCCATTATTTAATGAAACATTTATTCTGACTCTTCCTATAGGAAATCTTCAGGAAAAATTAGGTTTCTACATGATGGAAAATGCTAGCTGAGCGGACTTGGATGTGAAAGATGTCCTCATTTTCTCTCCATCACGACAGTCCTCCTCTTGTAACTCGCCTGTCCCTTACCCCTCCTTGCGTGTATTCTTGGTGACAGAGAGCTGCCCTTTCAGAGCTTCTATCACAGAGCCAAAGGTTATTTTGTTAGGCTTTTGCCCTCATGGATTTACTGCCTCCATATTTTCCCCAATAAATATAATTCTCTGAAAGTCTGATTTCACTTGGGTTTCTTAACTGTGTTCAAGTCTCCAACACAGCACAAGAAAGGAAGTCAGCATATTTATTTAAATGCAAGACTTCCAACCTTTCAGTGCAACCCCTAAAAGCTAGTCAATCATTCCTGCACATAGCCTTCCCCTGCCGACATAGAAAGAGCTTTCTCCTCTAAGTGTTCCGAGTCTGACGGCCTCTCTTCCTGCTTTCCCTCGCCCTCTCCTCTTCCCTCTCCCTCTCTGGCAGGTGTTTTGAGTTTTGAAATCCCTCTGCCTGGTTCTCCTTATTTTTTTAATTATTGATGAGTCCCAGGGTTTCGTCATTGCTATCTTCTCTTTCCCCACCCTACTTTCTCTGTTGACAACTCCATTCACGTCTACAATTACTCTATCGCCTGTATACTTAAAACTCACGTATTCCCATCATGAGACTGTATCCATCTCATCACATCAGATACCAGACACTTTAATTTCATGGGCTCACAGAATCTTTAAAATCAATCTAGTAAATATAAGTCCTATGTTTTTCTTTCTAAATGTACTCCTCCCCACTTTGATTTAATGAAAGTTAATGTCACTACTCTCCCTGAATTTTTTCTCACTCAAAATAAGTTTCAGCATGGAATTTATAATATTCCTTATCTTAAATATAAATTAAACCCATGAATATGTTTTAATCCAAGTTTTTACATGTTTTAATAGATTATTTTGATATTCTTTACTGTTACCTCAGCCTCCATTTTATTCTTCCAGCCATAACCCTGTCTTCATTATAGAATCACTAAAATCTGACATGAAAGATCTCTAGCTTAGTGTGACTCACGGGACACTTCATTTCACCTGCTGCAGGCACTCTAAGCTTCAGCCATAATGAACTCTTACAGGACTTGTAACCAACCCTGTTCGCCCACAAGGTGGCAGTAAAGGCCTGACACTTATTGTTATTGTTGCGAAGTCTTAGTGGTTCTTTATGTATTTTAGATATTAGACCCTTATCTGAATGGGCCTGCCATTTAAACAGTAACTTTGACTAGACCTATGGTCAATTGGTCGCATACTAACAATGTGATTTTGAGCAAGTTACTAATGCTCTAAGAGCTGTAGATTTCTCATCACTTAAAATGATGATAATAATAACACATACCTCATTTTGAGAAGAAGTGAAGCTCCAAAAACGTTTAAATAGGGGTGTCCAGGGAGTAACAAATGGGGGCAAAACCGTAAGTAGAAGCAAGAAGGCTGCCTTTCATTGCCTATCTATGAATCCCCATTTCTGAATTCAGTAAGGGAGAGATTTTGAGATAGTAAGAGATTCCAGCAGTTTCTGATGTTATTTTTCTTCTTCTTAGGAAGGTGAAATCTCCTAACATACTTCATTCTGAGCTTTTATTTCAGGTCACACTGGATGGGAGAGTTGGGAAAATGTTACAAGTCTCTGGATTTTTTTTTCTTTCTTGTTTTCCTTCTTTTTTTAAAAAAATTGCTTTTTATCCAAAGAAAGTTAGTCAATCCAAAGAGATATAGACTCGAGTAAATTCTTTATTATTTATTTTCCATACAAAAATTAGAAATTACTTGGAGTATGGGTATATGTAGGCAGCCAAAAGATTCACTGAAATAACATGCAAACAGACAAACCTACATGATGGGTAATTTTTTAAATTTAAAATTTGTAAGTTAATACTACTTTACTTGTAAAAATTAATACATACTTTTTAATAAGAATTCAAAAATACAGAAAGGTAAATTGTAATTAAAAATAAAATTATGCAAAACATTACAATCAAGACTTAATATTATTAAATTTAGATGAAAATCTTTTCATCTAAAATGAAATGTTGAGGAAGAACAAAGTTGGAGGTCTCACACTACCAGGTAACAAGACTGATTCCCAAGTAATAATAATAAAGAAAATATATTGATGCAAAGACACATAGACAGTAGAATAGAACTTAGAGTACAGAAATAGACCCACACACATATGGTCATTTGATTTATGACAAAAAGACAGTTACCAAATTATGAAAGGCTGCTTATTAAATTATGTCGAATCTATTGGATATAAACACACATGGAGTAAATGAATCTTGACTCTACTTCCATTTGAACTGATATTCAAAAAGCCAATTTTGTGAACTTAAAATATGAAAATATTGCATAAATTGGCAAAAAAAGCACTAAATATAAATTAAAATATGGTAAATTGTGCAATATTAAAATTAAGAACTTTAGTTCATCAAAATACACCATTAGGGAGTTCCCTGATGGTGTAGTGGCTTAAGGCTTCGGCGTTGGCACTGTCATTGCTGGGGCCTGGGTTCGATTCCCAGTCAGGGAGCTACCCACATACCAAAAAGCAAAAAAAAAAAAAAAAAAAAAAAAAAAAAAAAAAAAAAAAAAAAAAAAAAAAAAAAAAAAAAAAAAAAAAGACTATGTTAAAAAAATACACCATTAGTAGAGTGAAAAGTAAACTACCACCTAGGAGAAAAATGTTTCCAATACGTATATCCAGTAAGTGGTTCATATCAGAACTATATAAAGAACTCCTACAGAGAAATAAGAAAAGCACAAACAGCCAGTAGAATAATGGGCAAAATATAGAATGAGGGTATCAAAATGCCTACTAAACATACACATCCTCTTCATTTTCCTTGGCATTTTAGTTGTTTTGAAATGATCTGCTTTCTTAATCTTATGTTATAATTAATCCTGTTCTTATACTAGAGTGTAGTACTAAAGAAAAATGTAATTTGTTTCCCTGAATTATATTCACTTTCAGACAGTGTTTGTGTGTTTCTTTTGTATGACATGTTCTCTCACATTTTTCTTTGGCTATATTTTGAGTATAGACTAGCCTACCTTTCAATTTTCCAATTTTAATTTCAACTTAAAAGTGTGCAGCTCTATTCATAATTTGTCTTTGATCTAAGTAGAGTGAATTCATTGTTCTTGATTATCTGTATACTATCATATGTAACTTTTTTTGTCTTACTATTTGAACTATAAAGTACGGGTTTATTTCATTTTTATATCCTTTCTTTCTGTGGTATGAAGCCTTAGGATTAAATAGGGAGAACTGAGCTAGAAAGAACATGGCCCTTGCTGGAAGAATTAGGCTTTCTCGCCTCCTTTTAAATCAATGTGAGTGCTAACACATTTTATGGGCAGTATTCCCCTCCTGTCTGCGGAAGATACATTCCAAGCTTCCCAGTGGATGCCTGAAACCACAGATAGTTCCATATATATATATGTATATATATACATACACATACACATACATACACACACACACACACACACACACATACATACACACACACACACACATACACATACACACACACACACACACACACACATACATACTGTGTTTTTTTCTATACATGTATACAAACTTACAGATACAGACAACAGATTGGTGGTTATCAGAGGGGAAGAGGGCTGGTCGTGGGGGGTCAGATATATGGTGATGCAGGAAAAATAAATTTTTGGTGACTAACATGCTGTAGTGTGTACAGATATCAAATTATAATGTTGTATACCTGAAACTTATATAATGTTTTTAACCAATGCTTCCTCCAAAAAGTAATCATGAAATATTAATGGATATGTATATTATGGTAGTGAGGGCCTTGCTCAATTTTCTCAGTTTGCCCAACATTTTCTGGCAGTGAGAAAGGGACGCAGGAGACTGCTCTTAATGGCAGTCAAATGTACTGTCAAGGAGATACATGTGTGTGTGTGTGTGTGTGTGTGTGTGTGTGTGTATGTGTGTGTGTGTGATAATAACTTGGCTCCACTGACTACACATTTACTCAACCCCCTCCTACATCAGTATTCCAAGGGAAATTATGAGTCCTTAGCAT
Source organism: Lyroderma lyra (assembly GCA_004026885.1). Classification (NCBI taxonomy): domain Eukaryota; kingdom Metazoa; phylum Chordata; class Mammalia; order Chiroptera; family Megadermatidae; genus Lyroderma; species Lyroderma lyra. The sequence continues at coordinate 6,201 of PVJL010004054.1, forward strand.
TGTGACTAAGCTTCAGGAGAGGGGATGCCCCAGGTTGCAGGGTTGCACCTTACCGAGTCACGCAGAAGCTCTGCGTCTCCTTTCAGCAGAGCTTTGCAGACCTCACTCTTACAGAGTAACTCCTGACTACGGGGAGAGATTATTATACCCTTTCCTGGGACCATCTGTCCTAAAACATTTGTGATTACTTTGCTAAGTGACTACATAATAAGGATGTAAATTCTATGCAAACTGATAGTGTGTTAATGTAGTGCCCTTTGGGCTGATTCTAGGAAAATATAAGTGTCTAAAATCCATTTATGAAAGACATTGCACTGTGAGAAGAACCAGGTTTCTGACCCAGTTTTTTTAAACTTGTACAGTTTTTGAGAATTCACTAACCTTGCTGAACATCAGTTTATTCAGGTATAAGATGAAATAAATACCTGATAAGTACCTCAGAGAATTGTGAGATTCAAAATGAGATAGCACAGTGAATGTGCTTCTTAACACAATGAGCATAAAGAAAGGTGAGTACATAGGAGTATCTTATTTTATAGGCAAAACCCCAAAATACCAGCTCTTCTACTTTTTCACCTTCCCACAAGTATTCTGGTGTCCTGAAACATGTATGAGATCTGACCCCTGTCAAAGACATGCAACCTCAAATCATTAGTCCATGACAACTTCCAACACCAAATCTAAGATGACGGAAATAATTACAGCAATCATTATAATAAATACAATGCTATAATCATTTTTGTACAAGACCATAAAAACTGTTCAAAAACCATATTACAAAACCAATCTAAAAATATAAATAAAAATTGAGTAACGAAAACAATATCAATAATTCATTTCATGGGATGCTCTCACTCTCAGATAAGGAAATTTCCTTTTTAAGAAAGTAGAACCAATCCTAAAAGACCTATGAGCACTCCCACCACCACATTAACTTAGGCGCTTGCACTCTCTTCTCTTTCCACAGAACCCTGGGTGTTCTAAGACAGGTCCTGGAAATGTTCTCCTTTAGTTAAAGGAAGGAACATCTTGAACCAATGGCGGCACATTCCTTTGAGGAATCAGACGAAATGGACAAGTTCCTTAAAAGATGCAAAAGAAGAAATACATAATCTGAACATTTCTAGTCTATTCAAGGAATTGCCTTTGCAGTTTAAAATCTCTGAGAAAGGACTCTCCGGGCCCTGGTGGCATCACTGATTAGCACTACCAAAGATTTGAAGGAAAAACAGAAAGAGTATTGATCCTATACAAGCTCTCCTGTAAAATTGAAGAGGAGTGAAAACTTTCCAAATTATTCTATGAAGTCAACATTAACCTAACAACAAAACCAGAAAAGACATTGCAAGAATAAGAACCATGGAAATTTGCTGAGAATAGATTTAAGGCGTTTCACCACACACACACACACACACACACACACACACACACGAGTTTTTAAAAGTCAGGTTTGTTGCTAAGATCATATTAAATTGCTCCTTTCCCACCTAAGCTTATTTCAGATGGCAAAAAGCTATGTTATTTAGCTAGACTGTACTAATCGTTTCTCTCTATATGTATTCAATCATCGTGTTACACACCTTAAAGATACACAACTTTTATTCAGAAATAAAAGGCCAACTCCTGCTGCTGTGTTCACTCTCTCATCTACTCCTGTCTTCTCAAGAAAGCCATTTCAGCCACATCAGTCCGGAGTTCTCCATTTTACCCTTCCGTCTGGGCCTTGCCCATAGTTATATACTTTCTATTTCTACCATTAAGACAACAAAGAGGACATAAAACTACTTCCTGCATTCTGCATCGTCCTTGAATTTTCTTCGTAACTTCTTCCTAATAGGCCAGAATGCCTCTAAAGAGCACGCTGTACACACCGACTCCAATTTATTTCCTTGTATTTTTAATAAAGGCTACTCTAATCAAGTTCCATTCATGACTGCAGCACAACCAGCACTATCAAGGTCAGAGGGGGCATTACGTTGCCAAAGCCAACGGTCAGTTCTTAACCCTCATTTTATTTTACAGAGCAAGAGCATTTTATACAATTAAACATTCCTTCCTTTATAAAATGTTTCTTCCCCCCCTTAGGCGTCCAAGACAACTTCCTGTAAGACATTCCATCTTCTCTTTTCAAGTTCCTCTTCATCAGGTGACCACTACATAGTGGAGGATTGCAGGCTTTCAGCTCTGGACCTATTTGGGATCTGGACCTACAGATACTCTCTTTGTGATCTCACCTCTACCCAGATTTATATCTCCTATTTGGACTTCTTTCCTGAAATCTAGATTCTTATACTCGACAGCCCACTCCGCCTTTTGGTTTCAATGTCTAATCAAAATCTCAAACTTATTCTGTCCCAAACTGAGCTCTTGATATTCTTTCCCCCCACAATTGTTTCTTTCCGATGGCTCCCCGGCTCATAAAAGGGCAACTCAAGTTTTTCCAGTTGCTAAGCCAAAAATTTTATCATCATCCTTGACTCCACTCTTTTTCTCACACCCAACATGTGATCCATCAGCAAATTCTTTCGGCTCTGTTTTCCAAATACACCCTGGAGCTAACCACTTTTTACCACCTCCACTTTAATTTCTCAGTACAAGCCACTATCTTATTTCACTTGAATTATTACTGTAATCTTATAATTACCATTCTTGCTTTTACTCATCCAGTATGCACTCAACATTCAACATTATACATTAGCACTACACATTCAGCCATAATAATTCTATCTAAATATAATGTTTTTCATGCCACTTCCTTCATCATAAATCTCTAATAACTTGACACGAGTTGTCAGTTCTTTCATAAAGGCCCCATACTGCTACCTGGGAGTAATTCTCTGTCCTCTGGTCCCTTGGTTATTGCCTCTGAGTCACCTCCCCTCCCCGCCCCCATAAAAAGTGGCCCGTGTATATAGCTGAGTAGTTCCCTAAGCCTGCCTCCTAACCGTAGATGTTTTGTAACCAACTGTACAAACGTGGCCTCTTCATCTTTCATTATCTGTCCTTTTGAGTCTAGCCTTCATTTTTTTCAAAAATGATTTGAGTTCTTTATGCATCATTTTTGCATTATACTTTATTGGACAGAAGGCACACTTCAAATCTATTCAAGAGAAGCCCTTCTCAATCTTTGGTCTCTGTATGGTTACTGACAATGCATTTGGAGGGTCTGTTATTTCACAGAGAGTTTACGAGATGTACCCTTACGATCTCGGAAGTCTAATGATGACTACCAAGGGCCTGTGAGGGACCATCTGAAAATGACCTGAGGTTTAAAAGGGTTTGACACTCGGGTGTATCTTTACTTTCAGATGTTCTACTGGCAGCAACCAGGCGTTTATGTCTGTCTCATCTCTTCTCTGGGAGAGGTTGGGGACGAGAAACAATTATTGTTTCAAATCCAGAAAGTCCTAGGTCCTATATATTTCCTCTACATACTGCTTGAAAACTGAATAATTTCTCCTTTAGTTCAGCTCTCCTTTCCTGTACCTTAGCATTGGGCTGAGCAGACGTACCATTTTAAATGGGACAGAAAACAAAGGTCCTGTCCCGTTTCAAATGGTACATACCATCAGCCTACTGACACCTTGGATTTAGCCCAGTGAGACTAGGCTGACCCTACGTACTGTTCCAAGCAGGCCAGTACCATTGTTTTCTAATCAGCTGAAATCAGTTGATATTTTCAATGTTTACCCTGGAATTCTCCTTAGCAAGATCTGAGTTCACTAGGTGATATTTTTTCTATATTCTATATGAGTCCAGACAGTTTTGCTACACATATCATCACTAAATAAAATATATCTTCTTTCCTCCAGTTTCCCATAACACTTTTCTTATTTTTATTTAAGCTATCCCCAGCAGCCTCGCTGGGGCTCACCAGGGTTCTGCTACTTGTTTCCTCAAGGCCCTTCTAAGCTTCTGCCTGCCACCTAGTCCCACAGCCAGTGCCTCACATGTAGATTTCTGTTAGTGCCAAACATAACTTCCAGACACCAAATTCAGTTCCACTTAGTAATACTGCATTATAAACCGACTTTAAATTAGCGGTGTAACGTAACAACCATTTCATTATATTTATGGGTTCTGTGGGGGCAGGGAGCAGGTACCGGGGGGTTGATAGTTTGTCTCTGGTCCAGGATGTGGACCTTTAGTATTTGGAGGCTTCTGAATAGAAATTAAAAGGACTATAGAAGGCACTCAGAAATGCGGGGTTTCAAAGGAGATGAGAAAGATGTTTCTAGACCCCCACGTGGTAACAAATAAAACTGGAAAAGCCCTTCAGTAGCAAAAGCACAGGCATTTCTTCTATTTAAAAAAGTCGTTCAGGTTTGTTGCCAAATCATATTTAAGCTATTCCTTTCCCACCTCAGCTTATTTCAGATGGCCACAAACTATCCACCATTACGTGTAGAGATAGAAGCAGGGGCGCAAGGAGGAAAAGTCATTAGACAGGCCTCAGAGTTGAGGTTCGAAAGGACTTTGAACATAGTTACCTGTATATGGAAACAAGTAAAAGGAAATAGTTCAAGGACCTCCTAAATGTTGACGATTGGTATTGCCAGAGAAACAATAAGCCCACAAAGGAACCTCTTACTTTAAATAAGCTTGGAACCCTTGAACTTGGCCATAAAGAGGCAGGCTTTGAAAACAATGCAGCCCCAAAGGTAATCGCGTTGCCCACGTCATCTCAGACTGGTCATCGATGGAAGAAGGGCAGGTAAGATCCTATCAGAAGGCCGAGCCAGAAACTACAAAGAAGTATGGAAAAAGGCATTTTTTCAGATAAACAAATTCCAAGGCTTATCGAAAGGTTTGCCCCACTACCAGCCCAGGAGTCTTCACCAGCCCGGGAAGGCAGGTGTTCATCAGAGCGATGTGTCAGCGATGTTCGTGTATCTCATTACTCCTTTTTTCTGAATGGGAGCTTGAACTGTGGTGACCTGTTCAAGCTTCTCCATTTCACGAGGGGGTGGGGGTGGGGGAGGGGGAGGAGATAAGCGCTGGCAGCGCGCCTTATAATAATGTGTAGGTCTCCTGAACTTCTGGCTCAGGCAGTGACTGGTGAATGCTTTAGATCGGGTCTTAGGAGGAATTGAGTATGTCCTATGTGTGGGTACAGAGGGTGTCTGGTAGTCACAGGGGCAACTTGCCTATCAAACTCGTACCCTACCGTAATATGGACTCATTGCTGGGACGTGGAAGCCCAAGAAGGCAATGGATTTTTCTGCCCTCGTTGCCTAGATGCCTAAGTGTGATCACGCGATAGTTCTTCTCAAAGATGACTGTGCTGTGTTTTGCTTTCAAGCAAAGGATCACCTGTGAACCCTTCACAATATTTTTCCCCTTCCCCCTACCTTGATGCAAATGAGCATGGCAAATTGGAGCCACATGTTGAAGCCAGAGATGAAAGGAGGCTGGTCTGTTCATCACCACTTGGAGGTAGGCTGTCTGCAAGTCAGGGCGAGTCACCTGGACGTTAGACAACCGAGAAACGGACTTCTGCCGTGGAAGTTGTTGTACATGGGGGTCATTTGTCACATCTACCCACTGGGATTATCCTTCATAAAACAATTGGTAATAGAGAGTATGATGCACAATGTACCTGCATCAGTGTACAAAGATGAGGGAGTTACTGAGTTGTACTGTTTCATAGACACAGGATTCAGTTTTTTATACGCTCAGGCCACAAGCCCAAGTCAAACGCATTGTCCTCTATATGCAGTGTAACTACATAAAACAAACCCAGCGTTTGTAAATCGAATGCTTCAAGCATTGATTCTTCTGCCTAACATAGTTATTTAGCTTCTACTGTTCTTTCTTTTCCTAGTGGTTATGAAAAATAAATAAATAAATAAGTAAAATCTCTACCTTCAAAGGCTATAGAGTATTTTAAGCAATCATGAAAAATTGCTATAATGTACATATATATTCATAATATCCCACATGCTACATACATGCTATGAAAGGTAAGTCAGAAGAGAGAGAGAGAGATTGATTTCTTCGTGGGTAACAGGAAAATATTTTAGAATGGGCTTTATTTTAGGTTGGCCCAGAAATGGAGCCTTAGTCCAATAGGCAGAGGTAGCAGCAATGTGTTGGAGACACAGAGAAAATGTACAGAAAGAGGAAAATGCAGGACTCAAAATTCTAGTGGCTTGAGCCTCTGATGTTGGGAAAGGAAACTGGGAGATGGAATTAACACAGAGAGTACGTCAGATCACGGAAGAACACGGAATCCCAAGCTAAAGCTCTTTAGTTTTATTGGCTAAGCTTTGTTAAGCAATGGGGAGGCACTCCCAGTTATTTTTACCCTGGGATCACTTGTCAGGACCAGAGTTGATAAGCTTGAGAGAGAATTTGTAGAGCAGAACTAAAGTTGTGGAACTTAGAAATAAAAACTCTTGTGGAGGCTTTCCCCCAGAGCTTAGGGCAAATGTAAATAATGACTTGTTTGAACTAAATCACCTGACTTGGGCAGTCCTGCTTCCTTGTGATTTTAATAGGCTTTGGCGAACTTTCCCCTGTTATTGCAGTGTGTGTTAGCAAGCATTTAAGAGGCTTCCTCTGACGGTTATAATTAAGCTTCAAAGGGAACAGGCAAAGCCAGACATTTAGTTGGATGGAAACTATTTCCTTATATCCATTATTACGAGAATACGATTCACCCCAGCTTCTTTCCCATCACATTCGCCAGAGAGGGAATAAACGTTTCCATTTCAGATGGTAGAGAAGTCAGGCAGGCTGCCAGCAGGAACTTCTATTGCTATCTGATTCCTTTCACGTTCGGCCACTGTACATTCTGTAAACAGATTGATGTCTCAGGACCTACTTGGTCCTGGCCTCTCTTTGGTCTCCTTTTCAACCACCCTTACCAGGTAGCCTATGCTCCAGCCTCCTGGGCTGTTTGTAGGTGATGTTCATGTAGCCATGAGTCTTCCCGTCATGTCTGTTCTCGTGGATTTCAGCTTTCACCTGTACCTGTGTGTCCTCCTTCTCTTCTTCAGCGTTGCCCTTCCACTTCCAAAGCCTTATTTTGCTACAAAACTTTTGCTTATCCTTCAAGGTTCACACTTGAGTAAGTGTATCTTTTTCTTCTTTTATGAGACCTCTGATGACAGTATCTTAGCAAAATTAGTTGAATCTTTATTTATGCACTTGTAGAGCTTAGAAAAAATATATTTTCTCGAATGTTATTACATTACATGTGAATTATATTTTGCATATGTGACTTGCTAAACTGTGAGCTCTTTGAGTTCAGTGTTGTAAGTACTACGTCCAAGGCAAGTGCAAATCACTGTGGGAACACAGAGGAAGCAAAGCCAAACAAACCTCTAGGAACCATTGAGATCCCTCCACATTCAACAAGTGGCCTAAAAGGTTAGGAGGCAGTTTAGATAAGATAACCGTAGATTACTAGGTAAAAAATGTAAACAAATATAAAAACAGTTTGCACTTTTTTTCATTCAAAAAACATTTTGTAAACTCAACCCAGGAACATCAGTAGGCGAATTTAAAAGAAAAATCAGGTATACCCCAGTCTTGCCTTCAAGATCATCATAATCTCATGTTGATCTCATAAAGCTACCAAACAAAAATCAACCAGTAAATACTGGATCATAGCAAGTCAGTGCCGCCCTCTGTGGAAGAGACTTAGAAAGTTTTCAGAAGAGAGAGATGAATGATCACAGGAAGAGACTTGATCCATGTTATCTTGAACACTTTCCTTGATAAATGTGATAATCATTGAAGGAGGGATTCTATGTCAGGAGTCAAAAAGATTTCTGCATTTGTGAGTTGAGTGGCCAAAGGGAACAAGATGAAACACTCTCTAAGTTCTATATCTCCATTTAAGTCAGTTGCAAAAGCACTGACTGGGACAGCATTCTATTCCCCTCAGTTATGTTAATTCATCCATCAGCAGTTTTTTTGTTCAGTTGTTCACCCACTTACAGTCATCTACTCATCATTTTTACCCCTTTCACAACGAAGGCGTGAGAGACTTTATTTAACACCTTGCTGATGTTCAGTCCATGCATCCCTCAGATCTACCAGTCTAGTCAAAGGAGAAAACAAAATTACTCTGACTTTTGTGTGTGTGTGACACGTAAAGACAATGGGGTTTTTTTTCCATAGTATTCCTAAACCTGTACTATAGTAATCTCCTTGAATCTTATTCTAATTAATGCTAAGCTGTAACACTTAAGTTTCAAAAGAAGAGATTTGAGGAGGCTTAATATAAAAACATATATACAAACTTCATCCTTAAAAAATGAATTCAAAATATATAAGAATATATAAAAAAGAGAAAAACTTCAATGAAATCCAAAAATTCTTAAAGCTATATTAAAATGTGTAACATCAGTTAACTTCCATAAGTTTCATGTAGCAAACTATACTTGATGACAGTTTGAATTTTACTGTGGTGGCTGAAGTAATATAAAGAAATGTAGATAGCCTCGATCGTAATAAAATGAGATAGGAAGAGAATGGGATGGCGGAGCAAAGGCAATTAATGGAACAAGTTTTATGAGTTGAATAGAGAAAGAATTTCCATTCAACAATCTGCAAATTGCAAAATCTGACTCCCAATTATGTGACTATCTGTGTCATCTTCTACGAGAGAATCGGTATTAGGACCTATTCCCGCTAGCTCGTTAGAAAGCAGATAAGGATAGAGAGATTTGTAAGTGAGGTTACAGTCCTGTTGAAATGCATCTATAGGAAATGAAAGACACAAAAGGAGTGGTAGAGATGAACAAATACCTCCATGTTAAAAAAAAATTTTGGAAAATGTTGACTACAACAGTAACTAATGATCTCTGGGAAATATATCGTGCTAATTATTATTTTTTAAATCATACTTGTTTTTTAAAATAAATTTGGAATAGTTACTAAAGACAAGACAGAAATTTGAAGGCTATACGATTAATAAGATCAAGATTCTATTCACATGTGATTAGTAAGATACAGATTCTATTCACAGGGAGCATCTAGACAAATAGAAGAAATGTCAGATGGGCATAATTTTACAAAGTAGAACACTTTCACAAGAAAAATAAAAACATGTGTCATGGCAATGAAGAAGAATTAGTATTATCGGTATCCAAGGGCCAGATTCTCACTCAAATACCTCCTAGGGCCAGCGACAAGTAAGGTAAATGAGTGAACCACACTTTTAAATGAGGCAGTTACCAATAAATTTCAGCTGGTTTTTCCCCCCTGGCAATAAAGGGCCCACATATATTTTTTAAAGTCTCATGTTTTATTTATTTATTTGTTGTTAAGTGCTCAAAATTTAAAAGTTGTGGACTATTTATCTTTTAAAAATTCAAAATCATGTGGGCCAAATACAACATATCAACAATAGATAGATCTTCCTGCTTCCAATTTAGGATGTCTGCCTTCCAGGATTAAGAAATGCTCTGTGAAGAATATTGTAATCTGGACTCCTCATGGTATGATTTGTAGAATTTAGACATGTAGTGGCTTAAGAAAAGAACACCACAGGCTAAAGCAACATTGTGAGTTAAGGAAGGAAAACAGAAATGTAATGGAGATAAATGGGAAACTATAAAGACCTTATTTTGGAAGAAGTATAGAGTTTCTGATGGGGAGCAGGAAATATGGTAATATGAGCAGTTAGACAAGAAGGTGAAGATGACCAGTAGTCTAACAGATTATTTAAAAGCAAGTCATGCTAAATATGCCCCATCGTGTTGCATAAGTGTGTGAGCTTGGTGCCATGCCAGAAAACATATGAATGTTTGTTTCAGTAGAATAACCTTGGAGATAAATCAGTGAAGTATCTTCAAGCTTGTTTTGTTCAATACTTTTCCAATGATATTGATGAGGATCAAGAAGTTGTTTACTAGATTTATAGTTGACACAAAGTTGGGAGGGTCACTGAGGTGATGACGTACTCAAGTCTAAACAATTCTGAGAGACTGAATGCAAAATGTCAGCCAAAAGAGCTGAAGGTGTTTCTGAGCCAAGGAAGTGGAAGAAGTAAGTATCAGATGCATGAAAATGACCCAGAAAGCCTTCTTATAAAGAATATTAGAACTCAGGTTAATTAATGTGCATCAAATCATACAGGTTGTGGTAGGAGTGGAACGCACATCCCAGGTCCATCTGGAATCAGTCTATGCTCTTCTCCATCCCAGAGCCATGAGTACAAAAGTACCGTGTAATTCTTAGAACTTCAGACCCTGGTTTGTATTGAGTGGAAGACGAGGTAAATGTCCTTCATGGTCACAGCTAATTTAAAAGTCTATCTTTTCTTTCTGATAAAACATTAATGAATTCTGGACCTAGAACATTGAGTAGAGTGGATCAAATTTCACATAAGCTAAGGTTTGTGTGCAAAAAAAAAAAAAAAAAACTTTGTTTCAATTGTTCTTCACAGTAATCACAGAAAATACTCATCTTAACTATTAAAGGTATTTCCATCTCAGTCATGTAACAAACATTTTCTGAGGGCCGAGTCATTGCCCTGAGAATGTTTGGCAGTACCATGGATACCACAGCATTTCTCCCATGAAATACTCACATTGTACCAAGTGGGTGTGTCTCTGGGTCTCCCTTCTCATTGGTTCTCCTCACTCCTTCTTTCCCCCAAAGATGGCATCTGGATCCAGACGGAAACCACACGTTTGCAGAACAGTGTCTCGTCCACACTGGTCTCTGGGGAGGTGTTTCTGACCAGTTGGTTCCTGGATGTTGTCCTCTGTCCCCCCTGAAAGGCTGTGGTGTCACATGGCTCCTATGGTGACTATATTCCCTGCCTGTGTCTCCACTCCCCACCTCCCCCATTATCTATCTGATGTGCAGTCACCTTCTGCTGAATTACATGATTTCTCCCATCAGGCTTTTAGTTGTATCATCTTTTAACTTGCAGCCTTCTTGTCCTGAGATCAAAACCCTTCTAGTTCATAGGCCTCTCAGAACTTGTCTGTCATTTGCTTTCCCTAATCTTCATTGCAACGTAAGAGACCCTTGTGAGACCACTGCCAAATTCAAATACAAGGGTACCTCCCTTGTTATTGTCACTCTGGTTCACCCATGCCAAATCAGACGGTGCATCTTTAGCCTTTTCCTGAAGCCAGCGTTTTTGGATTAAACCAGGACACCGAAGTCTGAATTCTTAGAACCCCCTTTTTTTTTTTAACTTTTTTTTCTTTAGTAAAATATAATTTACATATTATGTAATTTACCATTTTAAAGTGTGTAATTTACTGTTTTTATGGTTTACTCACATAGTTTTGCAACAATCACCGCTATCTAATCCACCAAAATTTTCATCATTCCCTTTAGCCACTGGCGAGCAGGACCCCTTTCTTAGTCTTTTCCCAGACACCCCTGCTTCAGACCTAGGAAAGGTTTTTCCCTACAGGGTTTAATGGAAGTTTCAAGAAAAGCAATTTTCACTATAAACAGATTGATTGTTGCAGATAAGAAATCCTTGATTTTAGTCTACTGTATGGCTAGTAATGTTTAAAAAATAAAAGCCACTTCATAATTTAATGCTGAGCAGTGACTCTGGAGTAAGATGGTGGTTGTCCTTTTTGGAAAATACGCCTTTGTCTCATGATCTACACTAAATAGTGGAAGGGCTCAAGGGTTTGGAGATAAGGACACAGATGTTTGAGAAGTGATATTTCAGAATACCACATTGTACTACATATGAACAATATTGGGGGGAAATTATATGAATGAATGAAATGTCAAAACCTATGAACAGATTATCTGGATATCCCTGGGCCCAGACCTAAGCTTTCCAAAAGCAGTGAGGCTGCACCTCAGTGGGTGAAGGGGTGCTGTAGAATCAGCAGCAAAAGCGATAGAATCAAAATCACCCATAAAAGCCCCTTAGATTAAGTAAAATATAGATGATTTTGTATATATTACCCTGAATGGTAATATTTTTGAGTAAAGGTAATCATGTTTGTATGATAAGTGTACCTGGAAAATATAATCATGCAGTGTTTTTTTGTCTTTAATTACATGAAAGAAAATGTGCGTAGCTAAGTTTTGCAAATCAACTATATGTACGCTTGAGGCTTCATTCAACTGTCGGTAAGAAGGCTTGACTTTTGCTGCCTTCTCCCCCACCTCATTTTCTTTTATTTTTTCCTGTTTCTTTTTTCATGATTCAATTCATTAAAATTTACCCTTAATGTTATGATTGTTGAAACTTTTCCTATTTTTTTTTTCAGTGTTAGAGAAAACAAACTCAGTAGCAAAATACTAGAATTATACACACCTTCTTTAATGCTTGGGAATAATTGCCTGTGACTTCACAGTAACCTTCTATTATCTCAGCTTCTTATTTAAGGAGCTAATTAAGTGATTCATGGAGAATGTTTTTTACCTTCTCCTTTATGTTTTATAAAAAGACAAACTACCTGTCACATGGTCTCAGAAACCTAACAAAATCTATTGTTCAAGTTGCCAGACTTCTTAAAATACATTAATATATTCTTTTGATAGAACATTCTCTCCCCAACACCTGCCCAGAGTCAGTACTTAATGCGTACTTCCAGGCTGCCAAGCTCTGCTGTGGACAGCAGGGTAAATACTGAAGATAGAGAATTGAAACCTTTCAGAAAATGAAAATTAGAACATTCTACCTAAGAATCATTCAACCAAAAATACCTATTGAAGAAAAGCTCTGGGAGGATGGGGGAGGCAGGAAGGATAGAATGGAAGGTGAAGAGAGAGAGTAACCTTTCGGTGAACAGTGATTTTTGAGAGTCTAGAGTCAAGTATGAGAAGCAACTGTCATAACTAACACTTTTGGGAGAGGAGAAATTTGGGGAAGGCCACCACGGATTTTGGGATGGAATGTCACTGACTACCACTGCTACGTTTTTCTTTATTAGTTGTTAGTGCTTTTGAATTATTGCCATTTTGGTATGTGAGGCTATGCTTAGACCGGCCTCATCTGTTCTGATCACAAAAGGGAGAAGAAAGCATTGGAAGTAGAAGGGGGAAGAGGCAGGAAGGCAGCAGCAATACGTAAAACCAACCCCATGAAGTGCTGGTTTCCAAGCGCTGCTCTTCATATTATCTCATTTAATGGGGCAAAAACAATTAAAGTTCATAACAAGTAGACCAAATAATTATGTGGAAATTCCATAGTTTTCCTTAAGTAATTTCCCAAATATTCTGTTTTTCTAAATATTCCCAGATTCCTCCTCCCATAAAGTGTTCAAAAAAAACCTTCAATACTGCTTTTAAGGTTGTTCATTAGCGTCTTTGAAACTTGCAGTGTCTTACATGTGACCTGTAAGTTTCTGTAAAGGACTTTATGGATATGTGAGTGTGTGTGTGCAAGTGCATACATATGTTAGTGTGTTATTGCACCACCTTAGACTGTAAACACTTTTAATACTTGTCAAGCACATACTTTTCCTTCTCTTTTATTCCTTACTTCTCTTTCCTATCTGTGCTCCTTCCTCTCTTCCCTCTAAGTTCAAGTCTCTTAACATTGTCAGAGAAGCAATTAATAAAACTTGTTTTTATCACAGTCACACTTCATCTTTTATTAAACAGTCATAGCTTTTTTGATGATTAAATTCAATAAAATACATTCACCCTTTTCAAAGACAGAAAATGTATCCTAAAGATAAATCAAGTCAAAATTTCTAAAACTATGTAATTTCTAGAAAGGAAACAAATGTCCTGTAATAAAGGGAAAAAAATATCTTAACTATGTGTTTATTTTCTCAAAGTGACTACTTTAAAAGGAAACTAATTATTTAAATGTATAATTTCTGAGTTATTCATATATACCCTGCATTAATCACTTGGGTTTAAATTGTGCACATCTTGCATATCCTCCCCCAATGTACTTTAAATTGGTGCATTTTTCTTCATGATATTTTAAGAAGCTGTTAATGATTTGAGACAGGCTTTCTCATGATCATTGTAACCATTGTTTATTTATTTTTTTTGTTCTCCCAAAGAAAACTACGGCATCTTACTCTTTGATCTGTCTTGCAGATAAATTGGCCATGATAGTTCATGGAATTCATCTGAATTATATAAAAGTTTATTTTCAAGGAGTTAAAACATAAAGAACTTTATCATAACTACTTTTGTGTCTTTGCAAGAAAAGAAGAAATACTAAATATTCCACATTTTAAATATTTCTCAATTCAGTAACATCTAAAAAAAATAATATATTTTTTTACAAATTAAAAAAAAATACACATGGCCTCCCTCATTCATTTTTACTTAAAAGCTGAAAATTGCTGCCACTTGACAACAACAATGATTTAAAAATTTCTGCCCAGAAAATGCTCTTTCTGATTCAGCCTCAGTGACAATATAGAATGCCTCTGTCTTTTTAGGTGCATCCTGGATGATGTGGACTCAAAGTCCTAGTTCCACCCAAGATTCCATTCCCGGGTAGTTACTCATCTTGACCACAGACACGTAGGGCTTGTCTGAAAGAGACAGGGCATCCGGTGGGGCTCCACCAGTGACTCACCCCTTTAATACAGTGAAAGCTTCAAGGGAAGAGCAGGGAGGATGTATTGGTTGTTAGAAAAATGCAGTGTACTGGTGGGAAATGACATCCTCTATTAATAAGATCTAAGGCGCAACTCACATAATTATCCTAATTTTAAGACTGATGGGGATCATGAAATATTTGTTTACATTGGTGACAGGTCCTAATAAATGCCTAAAGTGTATAGGACTGCATATGGGTTTAGAATGTGACTTTATAAAGAAGGTGGAGATCCCAACTCCCTCTATCATGTGTATATATATGTCCCAGTGTGTGTTTTTGTGCTCTGGGAAGTCTTGACAGAGAACCTGACCAGGACAAAGCAGCCTTGGTCTGAGAGAGCTATAACTGGCACCATGAAAATATCAGGTGTCTTTCTGCTCCTCTCTCTGGCTCTTCTCTGCTTTTTCTCAGGTGAGTTTTTTTTTTCTCCTTAAAATTGAAATCCAATAGTTATACTGAACTGGAAATGACAAGTGTATTTGCCCACCATATTTCAAAATGCTAACAATTTTGAGATAAAAGACCAATTCTGAGAGATGATCATAATGGTGATGACTGTGATGATGAAAATGATGATAGTAATGATGATAAAAATAACTTTCATCTGTTGAGCATATACTATATTCTAGGCATGTATTAGGCCTTTTAGGCATTATCGCCAATATACATAGCAAGGTATTCCTACCCATATTCTGCATATAAGGAAACTGTGGCATAAAGAACTCAAGAACATTGCCAAAGAACTTGCAACCAGTAAGTAGAATATGGAATTTGAACAGATCTTTAAGACATCACAGTTTACGAGTATGTTTGTTCCACAAAACTAGTCTGGAGTGTGTCTAGTTATTTTAAATATTAGCTTGGCTTTCTAAGAAAAAGGGAAGTTTCCCTTTCCTCACTATTCTTATACAGGAATTGGAACTCAAATAATTAAAATTTAAGTGAGGGGAAAATAGGAAACTCCGTCTGAAGAAACTGCTTCAGAAAAAGTTATCAAGCCTTAGAATGCCAAAACATGCTGCTGGTGAACTAAGCAATCCTTCAAGCAGCAGGGTGGATATCTTTGGTCACTTTCATGAACAATAGTCATACAGCCTATCAATTCAGATTGCTCAATAGACAGTTGTACTTTGGTCTGATGGTTTTCATCTACGGGCCATGTGAGTGAATAGGGTCATGGTACCTCTTTCTTTCCTTCTTTATTTTTCCAGTTTGTGCTGTCGTAGTGGACAAAGCACATGGTACAATGTCTAGACCCAAGACCCCAGTCCATCTTTTCTACTGATGGCTGTGTTACTGGGGAAGTAGTTCAGGTCTCTGAGATCATCTCTCATTTGTAGAGTGCTAGAAGTGAGACTGAGTCCTGGGACCTCCCACATCTGCTCTCTCACCTTTCTATGTCAAAAGTAGTGGACTTGGGTGTCTATCAGAGATTTTAAATGCCCAAATATATAAAACTGAGAATTTTTTCAATGAGATTGAGCAAATAAAGAAGTCATTGTTCACGGGAAACTGGTCATATTTACATAAACAAAAACATTTAGAAATATTTAAAAATTGGAAAAAGAATTCCTGTGATATTATGGAATCCCTTTGCCTCCTAAGGCTAAATAATATGAGTGGGTGATGCTGTCTACTGCTGAGATGGCATAAAAAATAGATGTGACTATATTAAAATTTACTTGCTAAGATGCTCTCAGAAATTAACTGCTATCCTCTTACAGTTTCTCTCTATGAAGGCAAACTGATCTTTTAGTTGGAGCTGATTGACAACACGCTTAATTACCAAAATGTGGTCCTCACGGATGTGTTGGTGTTTGGGAAGGCATAATGCCTTAAGGGTTTTAATGTTGAGACCCAGAGAAATGAATTTCACTCCTGGCATTTCCATTTTATAACCATGTGACCTTTCTGTGTCTCATTTTCTTCATCTGTAAAGCAGGGATATAAAAGAAATATTTCTATGGAGAATTAAATGAAAGTTTGCATGTGAAGTGCTGAACATAGTGAATGAGACATAGTAAGTGTTCAACAAATGTCTATTAGTATTGTCATTATTAAAGTTTAAAAATAAGACTATTAGACTAAACTCAGGTATTGCTGATATTAATCATCCTTCTGCCTTGATATCTCCATAAAATGTCGGGCAAAATCTCTCATCTTCTGATCAAAGATTTGGTATTATACAGTGAGGAAATGCCCGAGAATTATAATAATGGGTTTTCCTCAGTCATAAAAATTACTTGGAGTGGTTATTAAAATTATAGACTTCTAGGCGTGGTCTCATATAATTTACAAGTGATAGGTGTAAAAATCTGTAGTTTTAATACTGCTACAATAAGGTTGGTAAGCACTACAGTAGATAGATGATCATTAATTTCCTTTCAAATGTCAAAGCCTGGTTCTCTCCTCATCCCCATTTATAGAGAATGTACTTTACGGTATTTTCAGTTGTCATCCACAACTGCTGACAAGCACAGGAGAAGGACTGCACTTATTCATATACTTTCTATCAAGGTGGCTATGGGCTCAATGTAAGAGGTGTCATTGGCATTAGGCATTCCACAGAAATGACCAGAATACAGCTCATATCAGACTGAACCTAAGACTTGTATTATTTCAGTATTTTAAACCACTGACTTAATTAGCCACAACCCAAAATTGCAGACATAATCATAAAGATGGAGGGAGAGAATCAAGAGTGTATGTAGACTTTATTTTTTTTCTTTTTCAGAACTTTAAAGAGGTGTAGCAAGAGAAATGAATCACAGAAAAGAGAATGAGTTTGTCTTTGCTAGTCTCTATTTGGGCCAAGTCTTTAAAGCTGAGTATAAAGGGCAGAAAGAGAAATGTGTGGCTCAAAGAACAAACAACAGAGTTAATTCCTTCCCTAACTACCTGTAACAAAGGCCTTAGGGAGAGACTGAATGCACTGAACCTCAGAATGCCAAAGTTAGAGGCGATGTTCCAACCAAACGTCTCCAGAGCGAAACAGAGATGATAAGGTCACCCCCACAGGAAAACAGCAACAGGCCTGGGCTGTAACATGAATCTCCAAACTCTTAAACTCTTTTCTCTTACCCCACCCCACAATCGCCAAGAAATATGACCTCATCATGGTTCATCCCCTTTAATTACTTCCCAAATTTCTTGGTTCCCTAAGAAGTGAGCAGGTATAAAAAACAAAACAAAACAAAAAATCAATCATGCTGTGACTTCTTGAGATGCCCAAGAACCAAGAACAGTTATCATTCCAAGTTTGAGGATTTCCTAATTTTGCAGATCCCACATTTTGCACATATAATACTTACAGTGTTCAAATTTTTTTTTTTTGCAGGTGTCTTCAGTCAAGGACAACAGGTCAGTGCATATTTTTATCTGTTCTTTAGACCTGTGTGAAGCTTGGCTGGTATTTCCTGGCCAAAGAGAGGTCTGTCTATGGGTAAAAGAGCAAACACAATGGACGAGCAGGCAAAGTTCAGTAATTAGTGGCAGTAATTCATTTTCTGACCACAATCTTTCTGTGAGTATACAGTTTTTAGTTTAAGAGAGCCTACACGCCCATTCTCACGTTTTGTTAAAGCAAAATAAATACAATAAAAATAAGATGAAATCTGTGACAACTTTCATGCTCTATCTCTACTTTCGCTGTGATCTTGGGCAAGTTAGTCAGGTTTTCTGAACTCCAATTTCCACAACTATTAAAAAAAAAAGGATAATATTCTTTGCTTCATAACATTGTAGTCAGATTTAAATTTCCACAAACTATGTGGAAGCATTTGGTAACTCTAAAAGGATTAGTTGTTAATGAATGATTGACAGCTTCTGAAGAAGTTAGGACAGAGGTTATTATTTCCTTTGTAGAAATAAGACAACCAAGAGTAGACAAAAAACTTGCTTACTGTTCTGTATTGAGTGTACATTAACCGGTTCGCTCAAATTTAAATACAATTTGGGTTAAAAATTGGATTGGGCACAAATTATCTTCATTGTCGGGTTGATTTTTTTCCCAAATTGATCCACCAACTATTTCTATCTTTCTTATTCTATCAAAAGACAACATAAACAAGTGGTGCTTGACCGGCCCATCTTGCTCCTGTGTGCATACCATACATTTCTACTTGACCTTTGCACTGGTTCTTATTAGCGCTGGTGTCCCCAAGAACCCTTGACATCAAAAGTTTCCAGATACTACAGCCAACTGATTGGAATTGGCAAAAGAGTTGAAAATATTTTCCAACACTAGTATACCTATTATATTGCATAAGAGCTTTTTTCCTTCAAATTTTAGTGTCTCAGAAATTGAGATGTAGCTTACAATGAATGATGCCCTACAATTAACTGTGTGCACTTGTGTGTGTGTAACACATACACACGTGTGTGTTTGCACCTGGCTATAAAAGAGTACCTCTTAAAATTGATTTCGTCTTATGTTTAAATACACATGACAGCACAGTCTATGATAAATGTCAAAACAAACAGACGAGGAAAGGACATAAGATCCAAACAAATTTTGTATCCCAATAGGTAAGAAATATAAGACCATTACACATAGGTTGAAAAGACATAAACTTTAATCCATGAACACACAAGTCTCTTCCCTTCTTTAGGCTTTGATTTCCAGGATTTTTAACATTTCCCAGATTTTTAGTGTTTCTAATGTTCATTTAAAAATCTGCTATTTACTAATTCTATTCCTTTGGATGGGCCTAAGTCTTACAGTCAACTTGCTTTAGGATCACTGGGGATGCTTACTGGACATGCAGATCCCACCCCCCGCCCGCCCCCAGCATCCTGCCAGACTTACTGAATCACACAGGTGGCAGCCTTCGAATTTACATTCTAAATCATTATTCAGCACTGGGGAGACTGACTGGGCCGTGCACAAATGCTTTAGATTATGTAGATAAATTCTAGTGTGAATCCCTCCTGGCTGTGTGATCTGAGGGATGTCTCCCATCTCTAAAATGAAAGTGTAGGTTCAATGATCTCTAAAGGCCTTTCTGACCTCAGGTATCTCAGTCAGTAGGAACCAAGCCTGCCTTGGCAAGACTGCTGTCCTTTTCTCACTCAAATCAAAAGGTCAGGGAAGGTGCCACCATCCAGATGACATCGAGGCTACCATTTGTCTTCTACATGGCTGGGAGGACAGTGGCAGTCCCAAAGCCAGGCAGAAGTTGAAAGTAACCTCAGGAGCACGCCTGCTCAAGTTGATCCTCCAAAGGAAGACAGATTTCCTCCAACACCCCAGTCACTCGTTTCAGGCCAGGAAGTCTCTCCATGATGAAGCGTCTGATGGTAGATTACAGTGAGCGGTCTAAGCGATTGACTTATTACAGGCTACACTTAGAACGACTCACTCTATTGCCCTTTTCTAATCTTCCTCCTAGGCTGTGTGTGTATTTGGGAACCATATCCCTAAAGAGCTGTTTAAATGAATATTCCAGGTTGGAATTAATGTAACAAACCTCTCAAAAACCATGATTGGCAATCATTTTCTGTTACAATAATTTTTGCAATATCTAACTTTATTTTTGTTTATATTTTAAGATAAAGATATGGTGAGTTCTAGTACAATTAGTAAAACAAAACTCCTTAACTGGAACGTGTTTGGGGCTGTTATTTTTTCCTAATTAGCTTGGACTGACTTACAATTAATATACTGACAAAAATACCTAAATGTGATTGGAAGCATCCACAATTTAATGATAGATAGCAAAACTGAGACCTCAAGAGGACCAACGCCAGTAAAGCTGTACAGTTTCATCTGCATGTCCCAACTCCACGTTGAAGGAGCTTCTGTGGCTCCATGCTACCTCTCATCATCAACAGAAAGACATTTTACCGTCACGTCAAAGTGTTTTGAGCAGTATAATTTTCTAAACAAAGATACAATAGCATTTATTATGCTCCCTTCTTAAACAACGAAGTAACATCATTAAAACAGTAGTTTATAGGAAGATAACTTGTCTCTACATATAAGAGAGATTTTGAGACTTGGAGGAACTAGAAACAGAGAGAGCAGAATTGATTGCATTGGCTCAGGTAAGAAATCTTGAGAGTGGGCGTGGGTAGTATATTTGGAATTAGTGAAGAGGACTTGAGATGAAAAAATAATATACAAAAGGTAACTCTTGCAAAGGGAAACAAATGACACTGTTTTAACATGAAGGTAGGTTGAGGCATCTGAAGAATGATATTATTGTGTAAAAAGGAAAAATAAGATTGTAAAACTAGTTTGAAGGGAAAGATAAAGTGCTATGTTTTGGACATACATGAGTATTAAGTATGAATCAAACTGTTGCCTAAAAGTGTCCTGTATATTTCTGCCACTTAGGGGTAGAGTTTGAGAGTCTGTGAAGACTCAAGAACAAAATATGTCTAGGACTCATCAGCATCAGAGATTGAACATCGCGTTTATAAAATTTTCTTGAAAATGACCATAATGAATACTCAGGAGGAAAGTAAAATGATAATAAAAGCAATAGAGAAGAATTAGTTGGAGAGCCAGAGTATTGATAATATTACAGAAGTCAAGAACAAATTTCAAAAAGCAGTAGCACATATCGTAAAGGAGCCATGGTTTATAAGTAGCCAATGGGTGTCTCCTGAAAGGTGTCATTTTGTTTTGAGAGCTATTTTGGTAGCTTGGGAGGGATATGAAAACAGGAAACATAGAAGCCAAGTCACGGAGGGGTTAGAAAACTCGTATGATAAAGAAAGGAGCTGATATAACCACATAGGTAATATTTTTCAATAAAGGGAAGAAGAAATTAAGTCCTATCCCAAATGAAGTTCCTGTATGCCACAGGAACTTTCTATACAACTCATGTGCACGTGCACGCGCACACACACACACACACACACACACACACTCATATCCACATTTGATGCTTTTATAACAACCCTGGGAAGGAAGCATGGCAACAGTAATACATTTGTTTTAAGTT
The DNA here is from genome assembly GCA_004026885.1 of Lyroderma lyra. NCBI lineage: Eukaryota > Metazoa > Chordata > Mammalia > Chiroptera > Megadermatidae > Lyroderma > Lyroderma lyra. Next base: position 27,666 of record PVJL010004054.1, read on the forward strand.
TTGGTTGAGGAAATTGAAAGGCACTGTTGAGTACTTTGTCTGAGATGACACGACCAGCCAATGGCGAATGGTAGGACAAGTTCTGTGACGTGGCTCCCCAGGTCTCTTCAGGGATCTTCAAAGGGCATTACAGTTTAAAGTTACGACATGTACCTATGTTTTAAGGGAGTTTGCTTATATGCCATTTGATTGATTTGGCTTTATCATTGAAATCCTTTGCTCTTCCTAGTCTTATTCCCGGAGGCAGTGGAGGGGGGCCAGAGTGGGTTTGGGGAGGAAGTTGGGGTTTAGAAGTTCTCCAAGTGGATGCCCTTCCCACATGCCACTTCCATATCTGCTTCCTAAAGGACAAAAGAGGCTGGATCACAAGATCAGAGGGCCGAATGCCAGGGAAAGGTGGCTTAAGAAGGCGTCTCTTTCACGTAAGAGGCTTTCTTGTTTCTTCTGCTTACTGACCCATCTCTAGGGACACATGTATCTGTGACTGAGATGCCCTTTTCTCAGCTTTCACAACACCTGTGCTTGTCCCACTGTGGCATTTATCACACATTGTGCTATAATTATCTGAGTTCTCTGCTTTCCTTCTGCAAATAAGATGGTGAACTTACTGAGATAGTGTTTATAACTGATTCCTCTTTGTATCAAGAGCATCCAGAACCATGTCTTCCAAACATGAGTTGCCCATGGGTGGTTTGTGGACTAAGCAAAAATATCAATGACTATTCTATAGTTTACAGTCTGTTCTTGACTCAAGCACACAATTGCAAATGTGTATAGTAATGACTTAAGTACAAAATATATTCACTTTTGAGAAAATAAGGATCCAATAGTTTATCATGCCCTAAAGATTTTGCAGCCTTACCTTTGTCTGTGGACATACAGGAAAGCCTACTGTCTCAGAAGTAGGATGAGAAGATGAAGTTATCTTTAAGAGCAGTGGGGAAAAGTGTGATTATAGGTGGGACTATAAAATGCCTAAATGGCTTCTATCCAACCAAGTCCAAAGAAGATCTCTGGTAAGCACCATCCTGCTCAATCTCAATAGTACAAGGCATAAAATTTCACCAAAAATGTGTATTTAAGAGTCGCATTTGCCTTAAATCTTCTATATGTGATAATAGTTTTAAACTCAATTCTGTGACTCTTTTGTTGAGCTTTTCCTCATGCAAACATTTGGGGAGCTTTGTCAGTGTATAATAACTTGCTAACATCTTAAACAGAGCTCCCTGGTGGTGTAGTGACTAGGCTTCGGCGCTCTCAAGGCCACGGCCTGGGTTGGATTCCCAGCCAGGGAGCTACCCAAAAAACATCTTAAACAAATGATTTCTCTTAACTATGCCTGTACATTTCCCTAATGAAATATTTTAATAAAGCTCACATATCCTGACTATAAGTGTGGTCAAAGGTGTATCGTGACAGTTGATCTTTATTTCTGTCAATGAATATATGTTTGAAATCAAGCCTACTAGATGGTTGGATCAGCAATGAGAAGAAAATGTACATCTCAGGGCTATTGTGAGTCTCATCTGAGTTAATCGGTGTGGTTTGAATATTATGAAACACATGATAAACATAACACAGAATTATTTGAATGGAACGATGAGAGGGATAAAATATGGTCCCTTTATTCATGTTAAAGGTCACTTCATTCCACATAGCTGACATTTGGAAAAAGTTCCACCTATTATGTATTGCTTGTACCCTGGAATAAAATGGCTCAAATGTCATTTGCACACCAAATGTTGATTCATTTGACGTTGAGTTAAAAAAAAACTTTTAAACACCAAACTACTTCTGAGAGACCACAATAACTGAGGGGATATGTTAATATTAGTGGCGTAGGTGCTACCATTCCTTCTACAGAGCCCATGGTGACAATTACTAATCAGTCACAGCATGTGTTCTCACCAACCTCAGAACCCTTCTAGACAGGGCAGCTTACGCCGCCATTACTAAATGACTGTAGTAGGCACAGAAGTTCGAATACTACGAACGGACTCTGAGATAGAGTAAGTTAATATAAAGACATTAGAATTTTGTTTTCAAGAGATAAGAAATGGAGGTAGCAGCCATGGGGAAAACTATCAAGCCATAAGATAACATTTGGGAGCTTGTTGCAATGATCATCCATATCTTTATAACACTACTGAAGAAGTGCTATTACAGTTATGTTACTACGGTAAAGAATAAAACAAATGTCATTTAAAAACTAAAAACTACTCTCAATTGGAACAACTTAGTGTTGGAGCAAAAAGTCATACCTATGGCATTTGCCTTACTCCTTATGTTTGTAAGGAGTAAGCATCTACTTTCCATCATTGACTTACTCCTGATTCCAATAACTATACAAATGCATTTTCTGTCTCAAAGAAAAAGTCAATTTTGTTTAATACATTCTAGTTAAGCAGAACAGAAAAGCCATTTTCTGTTTCAGAAAGCTTTACATCACAAATATACATATAATTTTATAAAATTATATCCATATTTTTATATAAATATATAAGTAAATATATAGTATTGTGTGTGTGTGTGTATGTGTGTGTGTGTGTGTGTATATATATATATATATATATATATATATATATATATATATAATTTTAAGTTTGCTGTCCAGAGCTTGCATTCTGCGGAACTATCTCTAACACAGAGTTCACTAATGTCCACGTCACTGTGCTTACTTTGGTAGATTAACTGTGGTGATTTCCAGGATCCCAAGGTCTACTGCACTCGGGAATCTAATCCCCACTGTGGCTCTGATGGCCAGACATATGGCAATAAATGTGCCTTCTGTAAGGCGATGGTGTAAGTATCATACTCACTAAACTTGTCCCTTGCAAATACCAACTTCCAGAGTAAAGACAATGACACTTTCTTTGAGATAGTCTAAAAAGTTCTACTCATACCCACCCATAGGAACTGAAGAAATAAGCTTCAGGTAATGGATTGAAAACAAATGGGTTAAGAACAAATAAAAATGTACATAGTAAATTTTAAGAAAACATGATTGTCATTACTTTAATTTGTTATTATGAAATTTGACTCATCTTAGGAAAATTTTTTTGAACTGTATACATCTTTAAGAATTTTTATATATTTTCTTATTTTTTCATTTATTTCTAATTAAAATTTTAATAATTTTGTCTATGTTTCTGTTAATATTACTCTATTATGATTAATTTAGAGGAGATGAAACATTTTAGTGATGTAGTTAAATTTGAAAATCTATCAAAATCAGAAACATGGAAAACGTAAAAAATTTTATTACCAACAAAAATATTTAATCCATATTATTTTCAGACATTGTATTTTATACCAAATTCTATGTTACTAAGGCATTCCCATTCATTCCTCTCTTTTAGTCTTATGAAAAGAGCCTTTCAGCAAAGAATAGAGAATCATCCTTTATTAGGCAGTCCATCCAAATTTTACAGATAGTATGCTAAGGAGATTCTACCACGGGCCAATGCCTACTGAATTTGCATGTGTATTAGGGACAGAACAGGTGCTGTAGATTTTAGCTAATAGACTATGAGCTTCCTGATGGGACACAGTTCATAATTAATAAAAATTAATTCAATCCATCAGTCTTTTACTCTGATTGCTCAAAAATCAAGGCAATTATCATCCTTGTTCAACCCAGATAAAAGTAACCTCACTACTTCATCATTGTCGTAATTTTTTGTATTAGAGTTTCTTCTATGAATGTCTGAATTTCCCTCAAATTTGCTGTCAAATTCCTAAGCACAGGGACTATATAATTCTCTATCAATAATAACTGAGCCAACCACATAGAATTAAGTGAATAAATATTGAATCGATACATAATAAATATGTGCTTACATTTATATATAACATATCTGACTAATTAATACCAAACTTTTCCCAGCAGGAGGGCGGTATGGTAACTTGAGATTTGATATGATGGACACTTATTACTGAGAAGGTCTGAATATATGATCTGCTATAACAATGCCAAATGCCTGATACTTGGTTTAACTTCTTACATCTTCTGTCAGGACGGAACTATATAACACTATAGTGTCATTGCCATTATTTCTCCTGTCACTTTTACCTTTTCATACACACACACACACACACACACATTCTACACATTCTCTCTCTCTCCCTCTCTCTCTCTCTCTGAGAAGGAACACCTGAAATTGAAAGATCTTAGCTTTATTAAAACTCTGAAATTTGTTTAAGAGTCATGCTTTCTGTAATTAAGGCAGATTTCACCTCTGAATGCATGTAATTAACCTCTCAAATCGTAGACATGGATACCTGTAGAATCAAATGATTACATAGACTATGACATAGTTAAAGCTTTTTCCAACCTCTGTGATGGATACTAATGATATTGCACTGAGCCTATTATATTTGTCTTTTTCTTTTACAGGAAAAGTGGTGGGAAGATCAACCTAAAGCATTATGGAAAATGCTGAATTAAAGCCAGTGTTTTGTGCTGACTGGCCAGCTTTCCCATTCTTGGTTTCTTGCTTCTGCTTTTGTTTTTCTCTAGGAGATCTTTTAAATTTATAAGAACACACCTTCTACTCTGCTTGGGTCTTGGGGAGTTCAATATATCTTTTTCCCTTGATGCACTTGACAATAAAATTAAGTCTGCGGAAGCCTGACTTGTGATTTTACTTTGAGATCAAGAAAACCTACAGATGCAATACGCAATAATTAACCTGACATAAACCTGGACAAAAGACCTGTTTTTCTGATCTAAAGCAACCATGAAGTCACTGTGGGACATTAGAAAAATTCCTTTCCCTTTCTTATTCTTGGAATTTGCATGTGGATAATAAAAGATTTTTAACAACATGATTATACATTATGCTTAAAATTATTTTACAATATTTATTATTTAAGTTTTAGGTCAGGTTATATTGGTTCTTTTGAATTCCAGGAGTATTTTATGTAAAAATAAAACAGTATCCTCTCTGGGACATTGTTTTTTCATCTCTATGAAATGGTGGATTTGGACAATATCCTACAGAAAGCATGCATTATTTGTTTTCCCAGCAACATTATAGTGTCTAGCAGATAGAAAGAAGTGAGTATTCAATAAATAGTACATATCCAATAAATAGTGAATAGATGCAAAATCTCTAAAGGCGATCTTAATCATGGAATGAGAGAACTGGATGAAACTTGAGGAATCTTAAGGCCCAGAGAAAGTTTAATTAGTTACTGCCAAAGAAAAAAGAAGTGCAGTTAGTGGAAGAGTCAACAGCAATCTGAGTTTGTTTTGTTTTGTCTTTTTCTATCTATGCTAAACCTGGAAGCCACATTGCAAGCCAGAGAATGGCTGCCACTAGTAGCTGGCCTGGGGTAGCTCTGCAAAAAGCCAGGACAGCCTGAGGCCTGCTGCCACCTGCTGGCTGCCTTAAGATTCAGCCACTGATCCAGCTTCATGCAGCATGCAAGTCGGGTCACTAGAGTGGGAAGAGCTGTGTTCACCAGGGTAATGTAGATTCTCGTTTGGTGTCAGTGCTGAGCCTGGAGCTGCTCAGCACAAGTCTCAGAGCACACCAAGGTCAGCTGCTGCCCACCTGGGGCCCATGGATTCAGATAATTTTGTAAGAAAGAGTGCATTCAGATGGGCCTGGCTGCTCACTGAGAAAGTGCCTCTGGTGTTGGGGGAGTTAAATGGGGTGGGGTCCCAGTGGAGCTCATCAGACCAATCTGATTCAGATTTGGCCGTGTTGGGGAGGGCTCAACATAGGAAAGATGGCGCCACCTGGTGGTTGCTTGGGAGGAGAAGAACCCCACACAGGGAAAATGACAACTGTCCTATAGTCCTTGCTTCAAAGTCACACACCTCAGTCTGACACCTGTATGCCTCTGACACCCCTTGAGTCACCCTTCCTCCATCGAAGCCTAGGGTGAGTGCCTGCGAGTGAGTGAGGGTATGCATGGGCCCTTTTAGTGGATGTGTGGGTTTCTGGCAACCTTCCAGTCCACTGGGACAGTCGAAATCCCAGTGCTATTCACAGCCAGATATTGTGGGGCTTCCTCTTCCCAGCACCAATACTCTGGGCTGGGGAACCTGGTGTGGGGTTGGGTCCACCGCTCCTCCAAGGGGAGCCTCCATGGCTGAGATACACCTCTTGATTCACAACCATCACACAAAACTTTAGGGCAGCCTCTTTTGCGTTCCACCCCCTCCTATAGGTCTCAATGTGGCTACTTCTTTCTATCCTTAGTTATAAAACTTCTATTCAGCTAGATTTCAGATAGTTCTCCAGAATAATTGTTCTATAGTTTGTAATTTTAATGTGTTCATGGAAGGAAGCAGGCACAGTGTTTATCTACTCTGCCATCTTGGATCTCTCTGATCAGAATATTTTTGTTTCTTTTTTCAGTATTTACATAGTTTTTAAAATGTCTATCTTCTACTTATTTAATTTAAAAAATTCTCATCAAGTGGTTTTTTTTCTGTCCCTTTATCTGTAGGGGATATATTCCATGATCCCCAGTAGATGCCTGAAACCACAGATAGTACCAAACTCTATACATACTATGTTTTTTATTTTTTTTCTTCACATATATACCTATGATAAAGTTTAAACCACTCTTGCACTTTGGGGCCATTATTAAGTAAAATAAGGGTTATGTGAACACAAGCACTGAGATACCTCAAAAGTTGATTTGATAACTGAAAAGGCTACTAAAGCAACTAATGGGTAGGTAGCATATACAACATGAATACACTGGACAAGGAATGATTCATGTACTGGATGGTATGGAGTGGAATGATATGAGATTTCATCATGATACTCAGAAAAGCAAGCCATTTAAAACTTATGAATTGTTTATTTCTGGAATTTTTCATTTAATATCTTTGGACCGTGAATAACCGAAACCACAAAAAGCAAAACTGCAGATAAGGAAGGACTACTGTATATGTAATTCCCTGCTCATTAGGGAAATTAAGCCTTTTTCTCCTCTTTAGTTTCTATTCCTTAATGTAATGTAGCTACTTTTAATGTAAACATGTGGAGGACTATGTGTAGTTTACAAATGAGTCATTGCACAATGTTAAAGTACCGCCTCTCCACATGGCCTCTTCCACCTCTCTCCTGTTTGAACCGTCCCCTCCAGCCTGGCCAGGTTCCTGTCGGCTGGCCACACAAAAAGCACATTTTAACCATTTTGCCCTATCTTGCTTGGAATGCCTCTGTGCCACCTTCTGCCACTCTGCCTGCCTTTTCTCCCTCACACAAATCTCTTTTCTGTGCCGTAAGACTACCATTTGTTTCACAGCTTATTTCAGGCATCTTAACTGAATAAGTCCTCAAAATACCATTCTTGTTTAGTTTTGACCTATTTTCGGAAATCATATGGAATTATATAAACAATAAACAACAGAAGACCAGAAATCTTATATGTTTTAGAAAGAAGGGGTCAGTCATATAAAAAAATTAATAGTCAACATATAGATATTTGGGTTCAGAGTTGTATACATTTGTCAAAACTCCATGAATACAAACTTAAGATTTATACATATCATAGTTTGCAAATTTTACATTAAAAGAAAAGAATATAAACATATAGTGCAGTCTTAACTGTGATATGCACAGCGAAGTTTTTAGAAGGAAAGGTACTATTATCTGCAATTCACTCTGAATTGCACAAAGGTAGATTAGTGGATAGATAGATACATTACAAAACAAAGCTAGTAAAATATTAATAGTATAACTCCATGGTGGGTTTATGGGGGTTCACTATAAAATTATTTTAACGTTGCTGGATGTTTATATTTTTTTCGTTGAAATGTTGTTTTAAATGACTGAAAAAAAAAAAAAAACCAGAGACTCTGCCAACAGGAGCAAAAATTCCTAATTCTGTTCACATCCCTCGTTATTGTGAAACACAGGGCAGAACACAGTTTCAAGTATGGTTTGTATTCTTCTCTTCAAAGCAAAACAAATAACAATGATGAAAACACACACACAAATAACAATTTCTTTGATGTGAACACACTTATCTATCATTATCTTTTCAGATACCAATGGGGACCTTGTCAAACCTGAATCATACCAAATTTATAACCATTAACTATTTTCAGGTATTTTTCTTTCCATGCCAACTGCTGCCAAGTCACATTTTTCTCAACTGTTCTCCTGTTACTTGTTTTTTAAAGCTAAATTCATTCCAAAAATAATGTGACATGTCAATGATTAGGATTGAGTGAAGAGGGTTTGTCTGGGGGTGGGGGCACTTCTCTGAGCCAAAGTAAAAGGTTTTTGAAGTGAAATATACAAACTTACACAACACACACACACACACACACACACACACACACACACACACACACACAGTAAAATGAAAAGGGGAACTACAGGAAAAGGGCCAGAGAAAATGGTAACTATGATAAAGACTGAAATAAGTCACCACTACTAAGGTTAACCAATCGATTTACTGAGTACTGCTCAGATTTCCTGTGATAAGCATACAAACATTATTACATTTAGATTTAGCAATAGCTGTGAAGTTGTCACCCCATTTTATTAAAGAGCCTGAGGTAGAGAGAGATAAATAATTTGTCCATAGTCTTATAGCCATGAGTTGCAGACTCTGAATTTACTCAAGAGAATTACACCAATTTCAAATTTCTAAATTTCCTATCACGAAATCTTAGTAATTTGAGTAACTTGGATATGATCATTTGAGTTGGAGGGGTTAGTTGTATATATTTGGAGGCATCAGAAATAGAAGTATTCATAATTCAATAATACTTAATAAATATAGAAAAAGGGTGACATGTATCTTTTATAAACCTTTGTATGTGAACAATTATGTTAATGTGATGGGGCTACAACTTTAGCCTGAGGCCTGGTTCAAAGGGGTTACAATCTCTGCACTAGCAATATTTAGCAAATATTTTGCAGTTAGCAAAATATTCTCTGTGTTTCTCTGATTTTCTTTTTTTCTTCTCCTGAGCTGGCATCTGTGACTTCACAGAATTTTGATTCATTTTGGTCCTGTAGTTTGACTTAAGGGAAATTAAGCAGAACTGGTTTCTCCTGCTTTAGTTTGAAAAGATTTAGGCTTAACCTAGTAAGGAAAGGGTATCATTGCAAGGCCTTGTTTACATCACTATAGTCACCCTCAGATTTGATGTGTACAATAAAAGAATGCATATAATAAAGTAGAATTCTGTAAGTTTTGGTATACTCATATCGTGTTTCCATTTTCATTTGTCTCGTTATTTTTTTAAATTTCTCTTTTGATTTCCCCTTTGGCCCATTGGTTTTTTTGGGGGAAGGGAATGTGTTGTTTAATTTCCACATAGTTGTGAGTTTTCCTCCTGGTGTTGATTTTTAGTTCCATACCAGTGTGATTAAAAAAGACACTTGAAATGATTTCAGTTTTCTTGAGTTTGTTAAGACTTGTTCTGTGGCCTAATATATTATTTATCCTGGAGACTGTTCTGGGTGTATTTGAGAAGAGTGTGTATTCTGCTGTTGTTAGATGAATGTTCTATTCCATCTGGTCCATTTGTTAGGTCCATCTAGCCTAAAATGTGTAGTTCAAATCCAATGTTTTCCTATTGTTTTCTTATTCTGGATTATTTACCTATTGTTGAAAGTGGGATATTGAAGTCCCTTACTGTTATTGTATTGTGGTCAATTTCTCCCTAAAATTCTATTAATACTTGCTTTATATATTTAGATGCTCCAATGTTAGGTGCATATATATTTGTAATGTATATTCTTTGGATGAATTGACCCCTTTATCATTATATAATGACCTTGTCTCTTGTTAAAATCTTGTTGAAAGAAATTGGAGATACAAACAAATGGAAATATATCCTGTGTTGCTGAGTTGGAAGAATTAACATTGTTAAAATTCTCAGACTACCTAAATTGTTCTATAGATTCAATACAATTGCTATCAAAATTTCAATGGCATTTTCCACAAAAATAGAAAAAAAATCCTAAAATTCATATGGAACCACAAGACCCTGAATAGTTAAGGCAAACTTGAGAAAGAATAATGCTGGATGTATCACATTAGCTGATTTCAAATTATATTATAAAGCTATAGTAATCAAAGAAGTATGGTACTAAGATTAAAAATGAACATATAAACAGAATAGAGAGCCAAAAATTAAACTCACACATTTATGGTCAACTAATCTTCAACAAAGGTGTCTAGACTACACAATGGAAAAGGATAGTCTCATTGATAAATTGCTTAAGAAAACTAGATATCCACATACAAAAAAATGAAATTGGCCCCTTATCTTGAAATCAACTTGAAATGGATTAAAGACTTAAACATAAAACCTGAAGTTGTAAAACTCCTAGAAGAAAACATAGGAAAAAAATCTCCTTGACATTGGCCCTGACAGTGATTTTTTTAGATATGACATCAAAAGTACAAACAACAAAAACAAAACTAAATGAGCAGTACTATGTCACATTGAAAAGCTTCTGCACAATAAAAGAAATGATAAACAAAATTAAAAAGAAAACTTACAGAAATGAAAAAAAAAAACTTGTAAACCATGCATCTGACATAGGGTTAATATCCAAAATATTTCAGGAACTCATACAACTCAAAAAAATCCAATTAAAAATATGGGTAGAGGAACTAAATAGACATTTTTTTCCCACATAGAAGACTTACAAATGGCCAACAAGGACATGAAAAGTGCTCAACAATATTAACCATCAGAAAAATGCAGATTAAAATCACAATACTATCACCTCACAACTGTTTGAATAGCTACTATTAAAAATTCAAAATGTAAAACAAGTTTTGATAAAGATGTGGAGAAAAGGGAACCCTTGTACACCATTTATGGGGTTGTAAAATTAGGATAGCCATTATGGAAGACAGTATGGAAATAGAACTACCATATGGTCCAGCAATCCTACTTCTAGGTATGTATCAAAAAAAAAAAAATGAAATTGGATCTCAAGAGATATCTGTGCTATCATGTTCATTGCAGCATTATTCACAATAGCTAAGATATGGCAACAACTGTGTCCATTGACAAATGAATAAATCAATGAATTTTGGTATATACTGTTAAAAGATAAACTAATATAAACTAAGGCACATTAAAATTTATGAGAGTTGCAAAGTGGTTAGAAGTGCCAATAGATAACTGGGAAAAGACTTTTAAAAGAAAACGTAGGGGAAAAAAAGCAAAGAACTGTTTAATTGGCTATAGTTCAAGTGATTGCCTTATTTGGGAAGGCCTAGTTGTTTGGGAAGGCCTAGTTGTCTGTGATTGGGTTTCTTAGAGGTTTTGTTTTCTCGGATTTGAGTGCATCGACTCTGGCTTAGTTTTGGGTTTGCTACCAAGGCATTAGAGTTCTCTCAGTCTAATGGTCTCCTTGTTTAACTGCTTTAAAAATATTTACAATTGTATATGATTCAGCCATAGGAAAGAAGGAAAACTTGCCATTTGTGATATCATGGCTGAACCTAGAGGAAATAATGCTAAATGTCATAGTCAGATGCAGAAAGACAAACACTGCATGATCTCACTTATATGTGAAATCTGAAAAAGTCAAACTCATAGAACAATAAAGAAGAATGACAGTTTTCAGGAGTGAGGGAGTTGGGGAAATGGGATGTTGGTTAAAGGCTATAAACTCCAATTATAAGATTATAATTATAAGGTGAACATGTACTATAGACCTATTGTACAGCATGCTGACAATAGTTAAAAATACAGTATTGCAAGAAAAAAGTATGTAAGATCTTCTGCTGAGAAAGCGAAACAATAGTGGGAGAGAGGACCACACAGGTCTCAGGTCAGAGCAACAGTGGCTGAACAATTTTACTTTTCATGTGAACAGTTTGCCTTAAGAAATACAGTCTTCCAGTTCTCATTATGCAATAGCACCTAACTCACATTGTGGTAATAATTTTGTTCTATGTGCAATACTTTCAAAACAGTTTTATAGACTTAAGCAGACATCATAAAATACTTTCTTACTCAGTATTTAAAGAGAAATTGAGCCCATCCTACAGGCATCGTAACTAATTATAGGTTAATTTCTGGGACCTACTGAAATCTTCATACTCTTTTATGTAAGTGAAACCGGCAGAATCTCATGAACACATCACCGTGTGTGATTTAATTCACACCTCTCTAAGGACACCAAGCTTTTGTTTTCAAATCCTAGAATCTGGGAAGAGACTTGCTTCTACTTTCTCATAAGCTTTTTACATGCCTGGTGTGAAGGAAATGTGTACCATGCTGCCTAAAGGAGAAGTATGATTCTGCAGAAACAACGAGAGGGATGCTCTGTCTGATAGAAATGTGTAGACTAGTAGACAAAGTAAAACAAAAAGATGACGAAAGGGAATTATTCTTTTTCATGGATTTGCTTCTTTACGCCTCTAGCTCAAATGTCATCTCCTCAGTAGGGGTTCTTGGCCACCTTTATCTTCACCATCATCCCTATTTCTACTAGAAATCACTCTGTGCTCTTGGTACATCCGTACTATCAACAGTCTGTCAGGCTATTTCCTCCAGGGACGCTCAGCCCTCAGAAGTAAGAGATTTGGAGTTAGAGACAGGCGTCTCTGGTTTGGGTCCTATGAGCAATTTTGGATTAAATGATACTTGCTCAGTGGTGTCACATGTACATAATGGTTAGACTTCACAGATATGATTTTAGGAAAAATGAATAAATAAATACAATGTATACAAAAATCTCTCTGTATACTGTAAAGTGCTGTGTCACATACCAATAAGAAAATACAGTTTCAATAATAGTTTCAAAAGAAAAAAATCTTTCAGTTCGAGGAAAACAGCCCTGAAATGCACTCAGTAGCTTTGTTAAGAATGAACTGGAGCTTCTGTTTTTAGTTTTGTCTTTAGTTTCTGGTGTGCTTATCTTCTTTAAATTATTAAGAGCTTTTTTAAGTTTATAGCCCAACTGAGTGAGAAGTACAGAGAGGTCCCAAAGTACTGTTCCCTCCTCCCTACCATCAACATGCCCGCCAGCGGGTATGTTTGTAAAATTGAGTAATCAACATTGATGCATCATTATTAACCAAAATCCATAGTTTAAACTAGGGTTCATTCTTTGTGTGGTATATTCTCTGGGTTTTGACAACTATATCAATAAGGATTCACTATTATAGTACCATACAGAATGGTTTCACAGCCCTAAACATCCCCTGTGCTCTACCTATTAATTTCTCTCTTCACTTGAAAATCTGGCTATCACTGATCTTTTTACTGTCTCTGTAGTTTTGCCTTTTCCATAATGCCACTTAGTTGGTTCCATACAATATATAACTCTTTATGTCCTAGATTCTAATTGCAATGTGGGAGGGGGGATTTCCCCCAAATCACCAAGCAATTCTCCAACACCAGCTCGGTGTCCTACATTTCAACTTAATTCAGACAATATTTACCTAGAGATAGTGTCACATTCCACAGGTTAAGGGTTCAGTCATGCAATACTGCCTCACTACCCCCAACTTCAGATGCCAGTTGCAAGTCCAGGTTGTCACCTGTGCTTCTGACCACTAGCTATAGATCAGGGATTTCCATGACTCCTTCCTTGGGTTCAACTAATTTGCTAGATTGGCTCACTGAACTCAGAGAAGCATTGTACTTACTAGATTATTGATTTATTATAAAAGGATATATTATAACTCAGGAGCAACCAAATGGAAGAGACACACAAAGTGAGGTATGTGGCAAAGGAACACTTTGACCTCTGCAGGAGCACCCCAAATCACCACATGTTCACCAACCCAGAAGCTCTTCAAACCCCATTCTTTTGGATTTTTATGGAAGCTTTATTCCATAGACATGATTGATAAAATCATTGGCCATTGTGGATTGACTCAACCTTCAGCCCCTCTCCCCTCCCTGGAGGACCAGGAGAGGAGGGGGGACTGAAAGTTCTAATTCTCTCATCACATGGTTGGCTCCTCTAGCAACCAGCCCCCATCCTTAGGTGCTTTCAACAAGTCACCTCGTTAACATAACAAAAGACACTTTCATCATGCTCCACACTTAAAAAATTCCAAGGGTTTTGGAGCTAGGGCCAGAAACCATAAACAAAGACCAAATATATATGAGAATAAAGCCCAACATCTCAGTAGCCTTATCAGATTGATTTCTTTCACTTCAAAGTATACATTTAAAGGTCCTCCTTGTCTTTTTGTGACTGCTCCACATCTTTGTCAGCATTTGGTGTTGTCAGTGCTTGGGATTTTAGTCATTCTAGTAAGTGATATCTCCCTGTAATTTGCAATTCCCTAAGGAGGTATGATGTTGAGCATCTTTTCATATGTTTATTTATTTTCTGTATATGTTCTTTGATTAGATGGAAGTGTAGATCTTTTTTCCCTTCTTAAATCCAGTTGTTAATTTTTTAGTGTAAAGTTTTAAGAAGTTTATTATTATTATTTTGTATATTTTGGATGACAGTCTTTTTCATATATATGTCTTTGGTAAATATTTCCTGCCAGTCAGCAGTTTACCTTCTCATTCTCTTCATAAATTTCTCTTACAGAAGAGAAATTTTAAATTTTAATGAAGTCCAACCTATCAATTCTTTCTTTTATAGCTTATGCTCAGTGTTGTATTTCAAAAAGTCATCACCAAAATTGTTTCTTATGTTATCTGCTAGGAGTTTTATAGTTTTTTTTTTTTGCATTTTATATTTATATGAATTAAGTTAATATTTATAATAAATGTAAAGGTCTGTGTCTAGATTATTTATTTATTTATTTATTTATTTATTTATTTGCATGTGGATGGATGTCCAGTTGTTCCAGTATCTTTTATTGAAAAGATTATACTTTTCCCATTGAATTGCCTTTCCTCCTTTGTCAGAGAACAGTTTAATATGTTTATGTGTGCAGTTTCTGTCCCACTGATCTATTTGTCTATTCTTTTGCTAACACCATGCTGTCTTAATAACTGTGGTATCACAGTAAATCTTGATACAAGTAGTATCAATCTTCCAACTCAGTTCTTCACTTTCAACATTGTGTTGATTAGCAACTTTTAACATTGTTATGTCTTGTGTTTCCTTTACAATTAAAAAATAATTAATTTATTTTAAAACAGTGAAACTATTTGACAGAATGCTAACTTCTAATATATGAGTTGTGAGCATGTACGTGTCTGTTCTTTGCTTCCTGTACTTTCCTATATATTTGATATACTTTAGTATTTAAAAATATTAACAAATATACCACCAGGGTGTCAATTATATTATTCTTTCATTCAGATAATCCACATTTATTTAACACAATATCTAAGCATGGTAACCACTAGTTTTTATAATCAACATATTTTCTTCTTTAAACATTTTTTTAATGTTTGTTTTCAAAACTATATGCATATGCACTTTAGAGTGAATTGCTTCAAATCCTTTTTAGGAAAACCAAAAGTTTGTGAGTAGACATGATAATGATTATATAGGGTTTGATTTTCATAATGATCTAGCAGTCTGACAGCTAGCCAGTCTGAGAAACCAGGTCTATTCATGCTAAAGCCTGCATTTTTTTCCTCTGCCACAAATGCAGACTTAACCTCATCTCTAATTTAGCCAATTCTCTACCTGTCTTAGTCTCAGAAAACCAATGGAGTGGTATCCCTGATCAGTTGCAGGGTCTTGTAAAATTGTGCACCAGCACCAACTTCCATACCTTAAACAAATCAGGTCTCTAAATAGTGAAAGAATTACTTTGCATAAAGGACAAAAGATTTTTCTGAGACAGCATCCAAAGTAAAAAAGATAGGACTATAAAATTGATGATTCTATGTGAGATGCAGTAAGTTAGAGAGGTTGAGTTGTGGGAACGAGTATTTGAGTCTTGGTCGAGGACAGAAGACCTCACTTGCTGTGTACTTAGCAAATAATTCCTTAAATAGACTCCAGTGCCTTACAACCCTATTCCCCCTTAATCCATTTTCCATAAAGTAAGAGCTGTGATCTTAACTACTTTTTAATCATGTGACTTCTGTATATAAAGCTCATCACCTTTAAAGTCAGAATTAGAATAAAATTTCAGTTTTAGCCAAGCTGCAGTAAGAGGAACTGGATTTTCCCTCCCTTCTGAAATGACAAATAAACTAGGCCAAATATATGAAACAGTGATTTTTATACATCAGAGTCAGTCACAGAACCCTGATCCCCGAGGGAAGAATGAAATGAGAGGAGTCCTAAGATGGCACCAGTTTACTTGCTGGAGAGTGTCCAGGTGAAAGCACAGAAAGAGAAAGCCCAAGGGAGCCTATGGCCTCCATGAGCTGAGGGCACCAGGGAGGACAAGGCGACTAGAGTTCACAGGGCAGAGGAAAAGAGCTCTAGAGGTCTCCAGAGGGGCCCTCTTTAGACTTCAGCTGTATATTGATCAGCCTTCGTGTGTTAGGAAATGACACAGAGCAAGAAAAGAACCACCCCAGTGGTGAAAATAGAGAACAATCCCTGGAGTTCATACAGGGCTGAACATACTTTATGGCCCCACTAACCAGGCTGGAAAACTTCACAATACACGAGCATCTGGGCGAGTGTTCAGAAGTGAATTGGCTCTAAAGTGAGATAATATTGACTCTAGACTAAAGGCTACTCTGGTCACTTCTAACAAAGCTTTAAAGCAAGTGTCTTTATATATGAGGGCTGTCTGGAAAAAACCCCAGCCATAAATGCCTCTATTTGTCATATTACATGGCTGGATACTTCCCAGACAGCCTACATATATATCAAGTCTATGTAGATACATATATATGTATATGTATGTGTGTGTACACACACACACACACACACACATCTATCTATTAAACTGTTTCTTGTTTCCAAGTAATTTAACTGCCTTCAAGGACAGAGATAAAAAAAAATATTTATTAAAGTAGAAAAATAGCCATTGTCAAATAAAGCAAAATTGACCATGTCTGGTGTGCAAAGAAACAGGAAAACATGAATATGTATAACCAAAGTGTATTTATAAAGATTATAAAAACAAAATGTTTGAGGAGGAAAATATACCATATGGAAGTAACAGCAGGTTAGCTATCAGTATTCAGAAAGAGAAGACAAGTGAACTTGAAGACACAGATTAGAAATGAACAAAAATAAAATGGAAAAACAAACAAACCTAAAAAAATGAAGACTGTAAGTTGTAGAACAACTTAATGCAGCTTGGGAGAAAGGTGATGAGGGAATTAAACTTTTTTGAAGAAATAATAGTTATAAAATATTTAAATTTCATAAAAAGTATAAACCCATAGATCTAGGGATCTTAATAGACCTAAAGTAAGAAATATAAGACAGTGTTTAGCATAGCCCATGAAATCTTTTATCTTAAGGCTTCTCTCTGCATTTGTCTAACCATTACTTTCATTTCTCAAATTACCGAGTCCAGCAAAAGTAACGTCAGATCCTGAATGTGAACAGACAGCAATTTGAACCCTCCACCTAAAATGTCCCCTAAAGTGTGTTTGAGTGTGATATTGTTGTTACAGAATTACGTGCTTATGATTTTGTAATAAAAGATATGGTATAGATTACCGGCTCATAAAAAGGGGTGTTATTTGTGCTGGACCCTGTATACCTTAGTTATTATTTGTTTTCTTTTTTCCACATTATTCCTTATTCTTGGAATGCTGGTTATGACTTACATGCCTCTGATTTTCGAATAACTGTGAGGGTCAGATCCTCTGTGAAGCCTGGTCGTGACCCTCCTCTCTGCCATTCCTCCACCCCACTCAAGAAAATGCACTCTCCACAGTGCTCCCCTATCTATTTGTGTACAACTTTAGTCACATTGTTTTCTCCTCTATTAGCCTGCTGCTCTCACTCATCTTTAAATTTCTAGAATCTACTAAAGTTCCTGCATCAGTGGGTTCCACCCAGCAAGTGTTTGAGAAAAGAATGAAGAATGTAATCTTTATGAATCTATCTCTGTTGTCCCTACATTTTTAGCATCTAGTCATACTTAGAATAATGGGAGCTCAGTTATTATTTTTCAAGGAAGAGAGTGTTTTATTGGTTAGCATTTGTAAAATCAGAATGGTTTTACACAACTACATGCAAGACATTGTCCTGTACATGGAGAGGTGAAAAAAGATTCATGAGCTTACATCCCAGCCTGTATGTGTGTGCATTTGTGTATGATTTTGTGTGTGTGTATGTATTTATTTGGTGGTGGAAAAATAATACAAGTAAATAATTAAATAAGAAAGATAGTTTACGATATCACAAAGCACTTTGAATATAATAAAGCATATTGATTTGATTTGGAGTGGGTGTATTTTCAATTGTCAGGGAAATCTTCAGTGAGCAGATAGTATTTGAACTTCTATTTCTAGAAAGAAGAAACTAACCACTCAATTTCTTGACCAGGGATTTTCTAGGCAGAGGAAACTCCAAGAGCAAGAGTCCTAAGGTGAAGAGTACCTGGTGTATTTGAGAAAGAGAAAGAAGGCAAGTAGGCAAGTGTGGATGGCGTTTCTGCACAATGACACACAAAATCCACCTGTGAAATACTTGTTAATAAAAATGTTACATTGGAGCCATTGTGCATGTACACCCTCCCCCATTCACATTCACTTTGAATATCTGGAGTTTTTATTTCAGTGACCATTAGGAGTATGCTCTTTGTCGATCTAGTAAATTCCTCACCTTGAAAACCCTCATATCAGCATTTTTATTTTCATGGTAGCGATGACACCAAACATTAATATTGTGCACAAATTATACAGACTTACAGGTTACTGCCAGATGAAAGCTTTCTGGCCCCAAGGCTCTGTTGGGGGCAGATCCAAAATGTGCTAATTGGAAGACAATGACTTGACTACAATTGTCATTATATGCTGATGAGAACAAATTCTGGGTGTGTTCCATGTAATTCATTTCATTCTGCCCTAAACATCATATTCAACCATTGTTCCTGACTGTTTGGAAAAGGCATGAAATAAGCTTCCTTGGTTTCTCGTGTCTCTCATCACTGGAGAAATAAATTACACAACCTGGGTGGAGAATCTGGCTGGCTTCCAAAGGTATAAGTTCTTAGGTGCATGCATATGGACCCACTTATAAATACAGCCTGTAGAACATCCCCAGTGATGCGCACTATTAACACATTCCCTGTAGACCTCACAGACCTCATTGACCATGAAGCCATCAGGCAGCCTTCTGCTTTTGGTCAGTGTGATCTATTTGTTCCTCTTTGCTGGTGAGTACTTACTATCTATCTATCTACCTATCTTTGAAATGGAATTCTGGACTAGACTGGTCAATGTCAGAAGTCATCATGTGGTATTTTTTATGATGATGGTGATGATGATGATGATGATGATGATGATGATAAGGATAGTTAATGATGGTGCCTACCCATCACACTTTTAATTTAGAAGAAACTTTTACTTACAAATTAGCTACTTTAATTAATACTATATACTATACAAGAGATAATTTTATCCAATTGCAAAAACAATGCTATATCTCATAGGATGAGATGGCCTGTTCTAGATTACATGGACCCCAAATGGCTAATCTAGGCACTCCAGACCCATTGTGTTTTCCTCAGCAGACCACAATTAGCAGTATAAGTTTACAAATAAGCTTCATTTTTCAAGAAAATAATTTATATTGAAATTAGAAATTCTCATTTAAAAGTCACTTTAAGGAATTTTTAGCTAAAGAGCTTCAACTGCCAGAATTTTTCTGAGATGCTTTCATTTTACTGAAAGCTGACTCATTCTCAAGGTAAAGAGCATAAATTGATAATTATATGGATGGATGGATGGATGGATAGATATATAGACAGATAGATAGACAGACAGAAAGAAAGTAGAAAGAACCCAGGTCTAGGATTTTAAGATTTGGTCTCTAATCCTCATTCTGCTATCTTTAATATTGAAGAACTCACTCCCTCCTCTGGTTTCTGTTTCATCACATGAAAACAGAGCATGAAACTTATGTGCTCTAAGACTTCTTTTAATAAAAGATGATGTTTAAGTACATTGGTTTTAGAGTCTGAGAGACCTGGGTTTGTGATTCCTGGCTCTGTCGTTTGTAAGCTGTATGCCCTTAGAAAAGTTACCCAAGAACTCAGTTTCCTTATCTTGAAAATGAAAATATTAGACTTACTATAAGTAAGATTTAATACCATGCTTAAAGTATAGAAATCTTGCAAGTAGATTGTAGATATTGTGTTAGTGGGAATAGTGCTAAAATCACATGATTTTTTTTCAAATGCTCTCAAAATCATTTTGTATTTATTGTTATATTAACACCTTGTTCACCAGTTGTCTTTATTATTCTTTAATCAAATAGCTCTAGATTTTGGAATTTTAACTTTTTTTCTGGTTAACTATATGCCTTTTTGACAAAGAGTAGATCTAGAGGTTTGCCTTCTTTTCTTCAGGTTTAGCCTAATTTTAAGGTAAACATTAAAGAAGTAAACAACACATTGGATAAAATGGTAAATAACAACTGTAGTAAAGAGAAATGTGCATGGGTCATTTGTAGTTAACAAGCTGAGTGTCCTGAACCAGCTTTCTTCTCTTCTCTGACCCTCAGTTCTTCACCCATAAAGCAAGACAGGTGTAATGGAAAAATCTCTCAAGGCAACTTTAACTTTAACATTCTGGACTTCTCCTGAACTGCTGTCATTTATTAGTGTCTGTTTTCTTATTGCAGAGGCTGTGAGCCAAGGAGGCTCTCAGGTATGTGCTTCTCCCACATGGACTCTTTTCTACTGTAAGAGGTTGTCTTACAACAACGGTGATGAGTTGGGAAGAACTGCAGCTATTCCTTTAAAATCTTCTGAGTTCACGTGGTTGGTTTGCTGAGACGGTGGAATGATTAGCATGACACACTGATCTAGACAAAGTGTCATCAGTAGTGCAGGAAAAGGCCTTGAAAATTACCTCTCTCTCTTTTTTTTTAAAAATTAGTCAGATATCATATTTCCATTATAAGGGGTTTATATGTAGTCAAAACATTGAAAACAGTACAATGCTATAAATGTATGGGGTGAATATCATTTATTTTCCAAATCAGGATAATATTGAGAGTTAAAATAGTATTTATATTAGTTATAACAAGAAGATAATCATAAACTGAGAGTACCCCAGGCCAACTTAGAACATAGTTACTCTAGATCTGAGTACCTTATTCATAAGTCACTACAAAAGCTTTGTAAAATGCTCATTTCTGCTTCCTCCATGCCTATTAGACATATCAATTGAATTGGGATCTCTAGCGATGTTGAAGCTGAGGAATCTACATTTTAAGAAGCCCTCTGATATTTTGGTGCATGTTAGAACTGGAGCATCACAGTTCTAAAATTTTGCTAAACAGACTTGGGTATACAGAGTATTTAGAAGACTCATAGATATTGAATCTTCAGGTAGCTTGGGTTGGCAATGAGTAATTATGGGATCTACATTTTTGAGAGGGTAATTAGTTATAATAGGGTCTACATTAATAAAAAAAATAGCTGTATACCTTAAATTACAAAAATATATGGTGAGGCAATACAGCTTATTTTTTGAAATATGGGCTTTGAGAAAGAATATTCAGGCTCATATTCTAGCTCTATTACTCAGTAAACTTTTGGGGTAACTTATTTTACCTTTCTGTATTTCAGTTTCTTTATCAATAAAATGAAGCTAATAACAGTACTTAATTAAATATTATGTGAGTTAATGTATACAGTTCATAAGAGTGTTTAGTGCATAGTAAATGCTAAATAAAATGAACTATTATTAAATTATATTTTATGATTTAATCTTAATAAGTTATAATTTTCTAATTGAATATTAAATATTTTAACAAAATATTTGTAACAAAGATAAACAACTCCAGTACTTTTTAAAAATTAACTAACTCATTCAACAAACATCCTCCACACTGATACCAAAATACGTTCTAACATTTTAATATTCTTCACATGACTCTCTTACTCTAAAATATAGGTAATTTTCACCTGCCAAGACGATATTATCCAAATTCTTTAGCTTGGCATTCAAGTCCTTTTCCAATCTGTGGGCAAGCTCTTTGTTTGGCCTCATTCATTCTCTGCCCACCTATGACCCAGTGCTGCGACCACACTAGACGGTCACAGTTCCTAGCATGCCAGGACCTCTCGTGCTGCTCTTGCTAATGCTGCTATTTCATTCTGAGGGCAATTGCCAGCCACTCTCTGTACCATCATTAAGAGTGTGCTCATTATCTCATTTGAACATACTTTTATGCCCCCCTTTTATGTGCCCTACCTCAATGGAAAGCTCCTAAGAGCAAAATCACTTCTACTAAACGTATAATCCCCATGAATGATGTATTGCTTCCTCATCTGCATTTCTATCGGATTTTATTAATACGCTTAACTCAACAATTATTATATTTTGTTATCCTTCACAGATCATCTTCTCTCTTAGAATGTGAGTTCTTTAAGATCAGAGAAAGTGTTTTCTCTTTTTTTTGAAAGCTGGTACTTTAATCATAATACTAATTCAATAAATACATCAATAAATACATACTAATTCAATAGGCGCATCACCTAATAGATGAATGAATGGATGGATGGATGGATGGAGAAATTGGTAGCTGAATAGGTGGATTTATGAATAAAGGAAATATTCAGCAATGTAGAGACTTTACAAAAAAACTATCAAATATGAAATATACTATATTATTTATACTCTCTGATAATTAGCCCACTACAAAAATTTTGAGATGTGCCTTTATAATCCCTACATTGCACCTAAAAACTTAGTTTAAGAGATGTTCGTGGAAATTTCTAAATTGACTTCTTGTACTTTAAGAGGTTTTTTTTAAAAAATCATTTCAGTTTAAAAATAATTTGACTTAAAAAAGTGGTGAAAGTGGTTCAAAGAAAGACCCATATATCTTTTTACTCAGCTTCCCCAAAGTTTAACATTTTATGTAACCTTAGTACAAACCTCAAAACAGGAAATTAGTATTGATACATGATTATTAGCTAATCTATCATCTTTAGATTTTACCAGTTGTCCCAGAAATATCATTTTTCTGGTATAGGATCTAATTTAGGATCATATGTAGTTATTTGGTCTCCTCAGTCTTCTCAACCCTTTTTAAACAACAGCTACTTTCTTGAGAAAAATTTGGTTGTAAGATTTAAATTACAAATTTGATTACAGTACCTTGGAAATTCAAGTTACTGGCACCGTGTAAGCATAAATTAATGTTTGCTGAGTAAAAAGTAAAGGAATAAAATTTATTTTTATGGACTTATAAGAAATTAATCAGAATATGCACAAGTATTTTGTATATAAAATGGTCATCCAAACCCAATTAATGTAAAAAAAGTAAACAAAAAAGGGTATTAATAAAGAAAAACCCACTCCACATCATTATGATGGAGTATATATCACAAAATTGCTTTTTTCTGAATGTGCATAATGGTAAATGATCAAAAATGAGTGAAACATACATAACAGTGTGGCTTAATTTTTATTATATATGTGGAAATACAGTGCACAAACAAAAGGTGGAAGGAAAAATAATAAACACTAACAAAGGGTATCTCTGGGACTATATGTGATTTTTACTTCGTTTTATTTTTAGTATATATTTGAATTGTAATAATAAAATATGAGCTTTCTAAAAGAATTTCTAAGCATAAGTTTAGCATACATTTTTATTCCTTGAGAGAGCTAATGATGTTAATGCCATTGTTCATGAAATTTTAAAAAAGAGCTTTATTTAAATTACAGGATTTTTGCAGCAACTATGAGAAAACAGCTACAGAAGGAAAACCTTGTCCCAAGATCCCAAAACCAGTGTGTGGTACTGATGGGCAAACTTACAACAATCGTTGTGAATTCTGCAAAGCAGCTAGGTAAGCACATGGAAGCAGACATTGCAAACAGCACCCTTACTATGGGCCAATGGGGTTTGAGTCAGTGAAATTATTTAGTAAGCCTTTACTATGCTAAGTATTTTACATAAAATTCTTGTTTAAAATAAAGCAGTAGTATTATCCCCAAACAGACCTAGAAAGTTTAAGGACACTCTGCCAGTTCAGTCAGCCTGGGCTTACCCATTTTCACTGCTTTTTCTGAGCACCATCTTCTTTCTTGCAGGGAAAGAACTGGAAAGCTTGGTTTCAAACATGATGGGAAATGTTGATGCTTCTAATGCTGCAATGCTGAAAGTGCCCTCGGTTTGCCTTTTGGATCGGAAGATTTATTCCCTGATACCCGGTCACAATGTATTTCCCACCAATAATTATGCATGAAAAAAAGCCATTTCAATAAAGTTAGCCTGGCAGAATTTCTACATTGATGTTCTTTTCAGGTATCCACGGAAACACTTTTGATTTGGTTAGACCAGTTGCTCAGTGAAATGATACAATTTGAAAACAAACACAGGGCATAGAATCTTACCACACTAACCACATCCAGAACTCTTCATTTAGTGTTCTGAGGCTTAATTCTTCACAATTTATGAAGCTGACACCAAGGATAATAGAGCTCCATGCAAGAAAATATACATCATCTGACACAAATTACTAATAGCATTTTTTAGCATATTGGGCAGTGTTTTGCCCTAAGGCCCACGTTGAGTTTGCTTTAGAGTTTCTCAGCTTGTGTGCTGAGATAAGAAATGACTAACAAGTGAGATGAAATATTGGTCACTTCAGTTAGTGGGCCAGCTGAATAGATTGTGGGCCAGCTGAATAGGTTGTGGGACAGCTGAAGCATTTGGGCTAGTTGTCTCCGGCTTTATAGTTTCCTGCAGTCTACTACATAAACTATTATCCTTTTATATGTGTGGTAAGTTGTGAAAAAGCTTAGAAGTATAGCTTTATTGAGTGCTTGGAAATGTAAAGATGGAAATATAAGTCTGGCATTTCAGAGTGTGTATAGACTATTTGAGAGACAAATATATATACCCAATAACTCAAATATAGCTTCTGTTTAAAAACATCCCAGTGAGTTCATTATTCCATTTATTAGTTACACAAATAATTATTCAATGTTTATGATATACCAGATACTGTTTCAAGCACAGGGCGAACAAAGACAACACCCCTACTTTAAAGAACGTTATGGTTTAGTGGCTGCACAAAAACAAATATTTTAAAAATATATTTCAATTATTAATAAATGTATTTAAAAAACAAAATTGATACATTATAGAGAAAACTGGATACAGTGTGGAGAAAGCAGTTATTTGAAATTGAATTGATTTCAGTATTTTGAACTGAATGCTGAGAACTAAAAAGGATTCAGACACATGCAAATTTGGAGGAAGGGTGTTCAAAAGTAAAGAGAACAACAAACATTAAAACAACAAAATACAAAAAAACAAAACCCTTAAGAAGAAATAAGGTTGGCATGATCAAGGGTGAAAGGAGCCAGTTGGTAAAGAGCTCTGGGAGCCAAGTTAAAGCATTAGGGTTTTATCCTGTGAATTATAGGAAATAATTCAAGTGTGTTAAGAGAAAATTTTATAGTAGAAGGGATGCATTGTAGCTGATCTTAATGAGAAAATGGACAGATCCAAAAGGAGGAGGTAGCAGACTAAGGAGGGGAAAAAAGAATAGAGGGGAAAGAAAACCCAGAAACATTTTGAAAAATGGTATCTTTGTGAAGCTTTCCAAAATCCCAAATTGAGAATGTAGAAAAAATATCAGAACTCAGACAAGGACCTTCGATGCTACACGTTTTAACACAGTGCTTCTATAGCAGACGTCTCCAACTAATGCTAATCAGCTGTTTGCTGCTTAAAGATAGTCCTTTAGCTCACACACTGTTCCTTCTTTTCACTTCGATGCCAATACTTGAAAATTGCAAAAGTCTACATAAGAAAACTGGGTTTCTAGAAACTCTTGAAAAATGAGAAGATCTGCTTACACAGTGCCCAAACCCATTAACAGCCAACACTGGCTAACTTCTGATTCCTTTAGCGGACACACTCACACCATGCCCCAGGACAAGCTTCACTCTTTTCCGATGGCTCCTGGTTCCTGACGGTGTGTAAGTTTTGTATCTCTACTTTAAGGCACAACCGTTTTGAGTATCTCATTGAATATTCTTGATTTTGGAAAATTAATCTAAAGAAGGAGCACGCTCCATCAACACAGAACAATTTTTTTATAGTGAATTAGTATTAACCTCTTTATCACCTCAACTAAGTGGTAAGATTTCTTGTGTCATTGAAACCACATGCAAAACAAATGGCTTCCAAATCACCTTTTTATAACACACACACACACACACACACACACACACACCCCTGTACTTCCCTTGTTACATCCTTTCTTCAAACATCTCCTAGACTTCCATTCTTTCAATAGAATATTGTCCACTGCCCTAGCAAGCTTTGTTTAAAATCTTTTGTTCCAAGTGTCAGCTTACACTAGTGCTAAAATGATAAATCTAAACTAAATACAATAATAATGACTAACATTCATCGAGGGAGTACCTTTTATGTGTCAGATATTGTTGCAAGGGCCTTACATATATTAACTCATTAAATCTTCACAAGAACTCAATGAGATGGGCATTATTAATATATTTATCTCATGTAAGGGGAAACTGAAGCACAGAAACGTGTGACCAGTCACCTAGTTAATAAGAGGCAGAGACAGAATTCAAACTCAGGCAAACCATCCCTTATTGCAGGAATTGAGTAAATACTCTTTTCGTGGAGTTATTAACAAGTAGTGTCTGAAGTTTTCTAAGGTACCAATGAAAAGCAAAGGAAATAAATACACCTGAGTATTTGAACTGTGATTACTAAACCTGCAGAGATAATTATAAAATATTCAAGGACTCCTCAGCGCACCCTGGAGTGTTGTACTGCGAGGGGGTAGCATCTGTTAAAGGTAAATGTCCTCTTGTATTGCTTGAGTTCTAATATAGGCAGGTATTTTTTTTATAGTCATTAAGTGATAAAATTAAAATATGGATTCTTGTCACAATGTAATTCTGTGACACAAGTCTCTGTTTTCTCATTAGAGAAATGAAGATAATATCTATAAGGTGTTTGAAGAATCAAATGACATAATTCATGTAAAGCACTTGGCATGATGTTTGAGCCTAGGTCAGTGTTTAATAAATACCAGTTATTTTTAGAATACTACAATATATAAATTGAAAGTAAAATTAGGAAAATACCAGTGAATCAGGATATGAGTGTGATGAAGATGACATGAGAACCTATAAATTTTATGTCCTTGGGCAGTGTTCTTCTTCTACACATTGTAAGGACTATGAGGTCCCCCATAGCCTGGGCTCACAATGTCAAGATCTCTGAGTTTTCTAATAAAAGAATCTAGAAAGCAGCCTCAAATATGTGATGGCATCAAGTGTCATAGCCTGTCCATGTCTGATCTGGCCACAGAGTATAAATGGCTGCATATATTCATAGTACCCATACACACAAATGTGGCCATTCATACTCTGTGGCCATTACATAGTAAACAAATACTCATACACATACAAGTGAACACTGCGATAGAAGTAAAGTACAAGCTTTCCCATTACCTTTGGAATTCCACTGATTTTTTTCTTGATCCTTCTTTCCCCATAAGTAAAACAAAGGGTTTGGGCTAGATGTTCTCTAAGGTATCTTTTAGTTGTGATATTCTATGATTTAGTCATCTATATATCCCAAAGTTCCTTGTATATAATAGGTATTCATCAGCATATGAAGCATCAAAATAAAAATTACTATCCTAAAATCCAAGGAAAATGTGGAATAGAAGTATTAACACAGATCTCATAAAGTACTGAATTGGCACTTGTGCTATTAAGCATGTGATGTGACCTTTAGAAAAACATTAATAGCTTTTGTTTTAAAGTAGGCTTGAAAAACTAAAAGTAGCCCATAAAACAAATAGTATTGGTTAAAATGATTCAGTAGAAATAGTTGACCAATTTGAAGAAAAAATATAAGTATTAAAGAAAACAAGCAGTACACACACACACACACACACACACACACACACACGAGGTCTGACAAGTTTGCAAACTTGTCACTGTGCACTTAACATTGACAGCACTGTACAAACAACTCAATAAGGTTTCATAACCTGGTATATCTGTATCTCACAGCTGTGTTCATGTCGACGTGTTGTGGTATCTTGCTAGGTGGTGGTCATCATTGTTGTGTGTTTTTGTGTGCCGTCATGAGAATTTTGGAGCTTGAATTAGAGCAACGAACAAACATTAAATTTCTTGTTAAACTTGGCAAGAGTGGAAGTAAAATCAGGAACATCTTAGTCCAAGTTTATGAGATAATGACATGCAGAGAACAGCAGTGTACAAATGAATTAAACATTTTTCGGAGGGGAGAGAAAGCGTCGCTGATGAGGAAAAGTCAGGGTAGCCAGTAACGAGCAGAACTGATGAAAACATTGCAAAAATTCATCAAATTGTGCATCAAAATCATCAGATGACTGTGAGAAGCATAGCAGATTAAGTAAACACTGACAGAGACAGAGTTAGGAAAATCTTAACTGAAAACCTTGGCATGAGAAAGGTGTGTGCAAAAATGGTCCTGAAGGAGCTCAGTAATGAACAAAAGTAAAGGAGAGTTGAAGTTTGCCAAGACCTTTTGGAGAAGCAAGACGATGTTTTGGGCTGTGTTATCACTGGTGATAAAACATGGTGTACCAATACGACTCTGAAACAAAGTGTCAAAGTGCACAATGGAAGTCAGTCCAAATCAAGAGTTGAAACAATGTTGCTAACCTTTTTTGATATCAGAGGGATTTTTCATTCTGAATTTGTACCAATTGGACAAACAGTCAACCAAGTTTACTATTTGGAAATGGTGAAAAGGCTGCATGAAAAAGTTAGACGAAAATGACCTGAACTTTTCACTAACAAATCATGGCTCTTGCATCACAACAATGCACCAGCTCACATGGCTCTGTCTCCGGGGGAAGATTTTAACCAGTAAATAAGTAACTATTGGAACACCCTCCCTTCTCACTTGATGTGGCCTCCAATGACTTTTTTCTTTATCTGAAGATAAAGGAAATACTGAAAGGAAGACACTTTGATGACATTCAGGAAATCGATGTAATATGACGACAGCTCTGATGGCCATTCCAGAAAAGGAGTTTCAAAATTGCTTTGAAGGGTGGACTAGGCACTGGCATCGGTGCACAGCTTCCCAAGGGGAGGACTTTGAAGGTGACCGTAGTGATATTCAGGAATAAGGTACGTAGCACTTTTTCTAGGATGAGTTCGTGAACTTAATTGTCAGATCTCGCAGACATACGTGTGTGTGTGTGTGTGTGTGTGTGTGTGTGTATGCGTGCCCCCCAAATTTGTAGACTTTTGTTTTGAAAACTTCCAGTCAATAGATTACAGAGGTGATTTGTTTGGTTTGATTATGGCCATAGATATTTTGAAAATACGATGGGATCCACAAACTTCCCCCTCAGGAAATATAGGTCTACATACACATAAAATTTACCTCCACTGACTAATAGAACCATTTATTTCAAATTAAAAATCACCATGCTCAAGGTTGGCAGATTTCCCCATATCCCTCCTGAGCAAGGACTTGACTTAGCATCAGAGATGTAGGCTGCTAACCTAGCATTAATATGTGTGCTATGACCCAGTGTGTACTAGAAGAGTCTCAGAAATCTCCACATAGCTGGAATGAGATCCCTTTTCAGCCCTGACTCACACTGCAATCTTAGTTCTGTACTGCCAAAGACAAATGGATCTCCAACTGAGGGAGTCACATGCTGATCTCTAAACCACGTGTTTATTTTCCAAGTCCCTATTTCTGGGAAGGGTATTCCCATGCTTCTAGATAGTCAGGAATGAGGTTCCTAAGACAGGTATGTTAAAATATTTTTACTAGGATTAACTGTGTGAAAACAGTTATTTAATAACCTTGTGCTTGAGTTTTCTTTACAAATATTTAGGTTGTTACTGAAGTATTATTTATGTATTAAATGAGATAATGGATATAAAGTACCTCAATAAATAGTAACTAGTATAGTCCTCATGGAGTCTTGATTCAATGTGAAAAAGTAACCGTTGTTTTGTTGACAATCACTGTCTTACCAACAGTATATCTAGGGCTGCATAACAGATCACCTCCAATGTAATGGTTTAAAAATACAGTCATTTGTTTACCCCCAATTCTGTAATTTGTACAGGCTCTGCAGAAATGGTGTGCCCTGTGCTCTGTAGTGTATTGGCTGGGTGGCTCTATTGAGATCCACAGTGACCTCAGTGGGGTCGCTACAGAGGTTTCTCTCTCTTTCTCTGTCTATCTCACTCCATCGTCTTTGATCCAAACCTGCTAGACTCTTAAAGACTTAGACCTAAAAATGGCATATTGTCACCTCCACTGCATTCTCTTGGTCAAAGAAAGTCACAGGACCATCTCAGATTCAAGGGGAGAGCAAATAGACTCTTTTGTAGGACAGGACTAACTTGCATGGAAAGAGAGGTGAGGATTTGGTGGTGGTGATCTTTGTAAACAATATTCTAAAAATATGCTCTTTGCTTTAAAAAAGAATTGTAAGACTAGTTATGAGTGAACACCGTATGGAGTAAGGTTTGAGAAATACATTATAGAAAATCTAGAACTGAATGGCTAATTATAATAATAAACTTGATAATCAACGTGGGCCCAAATTGTGTAACTTGTTTTTTCTTAAGTATAAAGGTAAGACTCCAAAAAAAGGCACCGCCGTTATTTACAGTGGTGGTGAAAAGGAGGTTAGTTTGCAGGTGAGAAAGAGGTCATGTTTCTTTTTCCCTAGAATTTGCCAACTTACACATTAAAGATTTCCACATAATGACAGTCTCAGGACTAAGTCAACAGACGCTTATTATAACCAATTTAGTCCATGACTATTATAATTATGCTCTATTTAGTATTTATTGTTCTCTAGTCACCACCTGTGTATTCAACTAAAGTGAAGGTGGCTGAGGTCAAGTTTCTATTCTCAAATGTTTACATAAGTATAATGACAATAGCTAACATCAATGGAACACTTTAGTGTGTCATATATATGCATCATCTCAATAAATAATGTTGAAATGAAATGCATTTGAATTTCATTTTACATGGAAACTTTGTGTGCTGAATGAAAAAACTGATGTCCAAAGCACAGAAGTTACCCAAGATTCCATCTGAAGCATCTGCCATCCTCCAGGACTCAGTGGTCAGAAACTAATGCCTCCATAGGGGTGAAGATTGGGTGAAATGGTCAAACAAGTCCACTGAGAAATGGCAAAGGACCTTAAGTTAGGCAGAGATTACCTAGTGCTTGACCTTTGGTGTCTTTCTGAATAGTATTGTGAAGTATTTCATGAGACTTGGTAACCAAGTGGCAAGTCTCCATCTGACAGTTTTGGCAACCTGACACTGAATTTAGGAGACATTGTATTTTCCATGGATTATATTTAAAAGACTAGACCAAACATTCAATTTATCTGCAGGATTCAGTTCAACATATTTATGTTTATGTCTGAATAGCCTAGTAAATGCTATGTAGCTGATATCTTCCAGGTTTTACTGAAACCCTCTTGGGTTTCAAAGAACAAAATATTGACATGTGCTATTCCTCCCTGAGGGAGAACTGAAAGGAAACAGTGGCTCTTCAGCAGGAGAAGCTAACAGGGATTTCAAAATTCCTGTCCCTTTAGCTGCGTGACAAATGGCTTGTTGAGATTCAATCAGGTAACTGGACATAGGATGCTATAAAACAGCTCCCAATCAGAAACCAAGGTGACTAACCCGCAGGTAGGAACCTCTCCCACCAAACCATAGCAAAACACTTAGCACAATTTGACTCCTTCAGTGGGGTATTTTTATCATGATTTTAGAAATAAGTGGAAAGGGGAATGGGGAAAAAAGGCAGGTGGAGAGAGAGAGAGAGAGAGAGAGATTAACTTGTATATGATCACATATCTAAAAAAAAAAGAGGGGATACAGACACCTTGGGACATCTGTCTTCATTGCTGTTGTTGTTTGCACCCAAATATATGACTACCAAAAGAATAGCCTTGATCTAGAATGCCACTCGGACACACGTCAGACACCCTCTCCCCTTCTCTAAAGTGAGGCTGTGGTGAGCATTTTCTGATCCTACTCCAAGACAGAATTTTGATCTTACTCCCAAATGTAAAGAAAGATCATAATGAAAGACAATTTTAAAGGTGGGAGAATTCTTATCATTAAGGAAATTGGGGAATTAAATGCAATTATTCAAAAGGCCCTTTGGAATGGTTGGGACAATAGGTACAGAAACAGAGAGCACGATACCTTCAAGTACTCCACCGAGGCCCTCTGAAACCTCAGAGCATAGGCTCTTTATCTTCTCTCTGCAGTATGCTCACACACAAGGTACTCAATCATTTTGTTATTTATATATGCCATTTTGAAGTATAATAGCTCTGGAGTTAGGGAAAAAGCCAGGATAAGACAAATGATGGTGCTCAGTAGGTAAGAAGTAACTGTCCAGGCAAAATTCAAATGCAGCTATTGTGGTCCATTTGTTGATATTTGGGAGTTTACTGCTCTGAGTTCCACACATGAGTATATGGATGTGCAAATAACTGGCATCATATTTACTCATTTTGATCAATATATGATAGAGCAAATGTAGCAAAATATTAATGGAAGAACCTTAGTGGTAGATATATGAATTTTCGTTATAAAATTCTTTCAACTTGTCTGTATTTTGTAACTTTTCATAATGAAATTTGGTAAGAATTATCTAATTTTTAAAATAATATATTATAAAATATGGGATATATTATAGGAAATATGTTTTATGGAATGTGTATATATAAAAATATGTATAAAACAAGGCCTCTGCTTCACTAAGCTTCTACTGACATTTATATAAATTCTATTAATAGTCAGTACAGAGAATAACTATGTAGGGGGAAAAGTTGCTTTATTACTATAGAAAAAATCTCAATTTGTCTCTTTTGATGCCTTAAAATTGCTGGCTTGGTTAAAAAAACATTTATCATTTTCAAAATTGCTTTTCCAAGTAAGCTAAATAGCGAAAATTGAGCAGAACCCCTAAATCTGAGGATTGAAGAATTGGAAGGGATTGTAAGAATCATTTAGTTCAACTCCCTTCCCAGCACTGAAATATTCTTTCGAATTCAAAAATGTTTACCTGCACTTCCTTATATTGGAACTAGTTCTGCCATTTGGAACTAACCAGACCAAATAACGCCCTTCAGAAGATAACCGAAAATGTCCATCTCACTCCTAAGTCTGTCTTCATTCAAGCTTATATTTCTTACTGCCATCAACCAACTTTGTGCTCTGTAGTCTCTGGACCTCACTTTATCTAAAGATCATTTTCTTTTGGACATGCTTCAATTAATTAAAATTTCTTGTATGGGGCAGCTGATCTTGAACACAGTATTCTAGTGTTTTCTAACATTGAGTTTATGACAAAAAATCCCTAAGTGATTTTCACATGAGCTTCTATTTGGCATGATAGCTTGAGGCAAGAAGGCCAATAGTGTAATGTTACTCTCAAACATGAGATCTATTGTTCCTGTTACCTCATAAAAATACATTGCCCATCATAACTCCCCATTGAATGCCTTCATCACTTACTAATGACCAATACTCAATGTGGTTTTACTGGCTTTTAAAATATAACCTGAGGTAAATAATTGGCATATAATTTATCTGCAGGGAAAGCTCATGGAACTCTCCATTGTGGACATATAAGCTTGCAGGGTCAATGACTCTACTGACGGAAGATAAGTTATCTCTTAACCATAAAAAAGTGAACACTGACTCTATCACTCTCCCAGAGGGGTTTCACCATTTTAATTTTTTTTCTGTGAAGAAGATATCTGACAGAAACACATTAAAGTTTGAATATTTATGGGAGTTGGGGCGTGAAGCTAATTTTTAAAATGACAATCCATTCAAGAAACAACACCTTCCAGTTTGTGAAAGTCACTCTATAATTTTTTTTAACACAATGACAGTGTTTAGCAATTAGGGTGGAGGATTTTTCAAATATAAAACATGGTGGTGATCAGCATGGTTTATTCAGAAAGTGCCTGCCGAAGAATTACCTTGAACTCCATCCAACAACTGAGTCTGAAACAACTGGCTCTAACATGAAGACTTTCGTTTTCCTTCCCTTCATGTTCTTGGCCATGTTCTCAGGTAAGAAAAGTTGCGTTCAATGGCTTTTCTTCCAATTCTCAAAGTAAAGAATCAGAAATGTTGAGTGATTCAGTAATACTTTGTCAGAAAATTTAAAAATGGGAAATATCTATCAGACAGCAAAAAGGAAGAAGGTAATTTCGGATGACACGTAGACCAGAGATAGAAAAATAGTGACTGGGAAAGACAAGGGTGAATAGTTTGGTGTGGCTGAAGAAAAGCAGAGGCAAGGGAATGGGAAAAGCGAGACATTAGACGGGAAATAAAATTCAGTCTAAAAGGATTATGAGATTTTTTGAATATTTAAGTTCACATTCCATAAAGGATATGGTTTTGTGATGACCCAGGGCTGTATGGTCAAATACAAACGGGTTCAAATCCTGACTTTTCAATTTTCTACTTATGTGCTTGGGGGTAACTTATTTAACTTATTTTAGCCTCAGTTTTCTCATTTGCAGAATGGAAATAATTATGCTAGGGTTAGCCACCATTACTTGAGTTCTTAGGTGTCTACTCAACATACTTTTTTCTATTCCTTAGGGTGTCTGTTTG
This sequence comes from Lyroderma lyra, assembly GCA_004026885.1. Taxonomy (NCBI): domain Eukaryota; kingdom Metazoa; phylum Chordata; class Mammalia; order Chiroptera; family Megadermatidae; genus Lyroderma; species Lyroderma lyra. The sequence continues at coordinate 62,363 of PVJL010004054.1, forward strand.
CCAAGATGTAAATTTCCAACAAGCAATGTAAATTCCCCAAGATAATAAATGACACAAATAATACATTTCTTAAAATAATAAATTATGATAAATAAAACCTATTCCAATTTATCTCCAAATTATGACCTCCTACTTGGCCATTTTTTCCTTATATCTAGTGAAAGGAAATAATAAAAGTAAACTGCCTATGACTTTCAGCTGCTTATAGTCAGAATACAAGAAACAGTGGTTCTATTCTCATTGAAAGTGTAGCAGTTGTTTTCAGGTTGTTGAGTACAGGGGGGATCAGGCACATTCTATTCAGAAACATCAGCCTGTAGTGATATTGAAAATGCATTAGATGTGAGAAAATTTGTATGGAGATGCCATTTAGGGAGCTGTTGAGAAACAGAGTGAAGAAATAAGAATATAGAGCTAAGTGGTAGAATGGGAGAAGGGAGGAGAAGTATATACAGTAGATGCTCTGTTAATCAGCACCCATGGGGCTTGGTAGATGCCGGATAAATGTCAGTAGATGCCATTAACCAGAACTCAAGCAACTGGCCCTCTCAAACAACTGGTAAAATCTCAAGCAAATTTTTTTCCCAGTTGCTTGAGTTCCAGTTAAAGGAGAGTCTAATACACACACACACACACACACACACACACACACACACACACGTTTTACAGGAGGAAAAGCATACAGATAAAATCTCTTACTAGAACTTCTATGTTTCATGATGACAGGTACCTTATTTCTTGTGTACTTCAGTGCCTTGCTATTATAAATGACATTTAGCATGTATTCAGCAGGCGTATATTGATGGCAGAAAGTACATTAATACTATAGATAGTGGTCATATGGATTCAGAGGGTGAAGAAGAGAGAGGAATCAGGAATGTCTGTTACCATATACAGCAACGCCAAGCATATATTTAGAATCTATAAAATCAGAAGAGAAAAATGCAAAACAAAAACTGAGCACAATTATTTTATAGTATTTTAAATTAAAAATAGATAGTTAAACCACATTCTATTATCTCTTTTACCTAAAATTTCAGCCCTGGTTTTTAGCCTATACATTTATGTAAAAAAATGATGTATTGTTAGAATTTTCATTAAATCATGGCTTGGAATAGTAAGAAAATCAAACAGTGAATCATTGCTAGAACACTGGTTAAATAAATTATTGTAAACTTAACAAATGAGATAGTATGCAGCCATTGGAGACAGTAATAAAGGAGTTCTACATGTTTGGATGTAGGGATAGCCTCACGTACTGTCAAGGCAGAAAATGAGTAGAGCAGTGTAGATGGTGTTACCAATTGTGTAGAAAATTTATCCAAACATGTGTGTAAGTACAAAGAGTATCTCTGAAATAATACAGAAATCCTGGCAAATGTAATTGTGTTCTAACTAGAGAAATGAGGAGACCGGCATAGAAGAGAAAGAGAAAGTTACTTTAAACTGTTTACTATTTTGCATCTTTAGGATTTCATGTAATTTGCTTGTATGATCTTGTATTATTAAAAAAAAAGAAAAAAAGAACTAAACAATCAACAGCAAAAGAACAGACTAACCAGCCTATTTTTTTCATTTCATTTGCATCTTTATTCTAATTGCTTTCTACTTAACGTTAGTGCACATTAATGGACAATATTTGGCTCTTAGAACTTGGGCATATACTTCTCATTCTACTGAAAATAATTTTTTTTCTAATCCATTTTTCTGGCTATAGCCTGTATTTGGTACATGTCACCTCCTCCAGGAAGGAGAAATGATGCCCTATTTTCTGCTACCCTGGTTCTGGGTCTATTTTCTTTTTCTCATTGTAACAGTGGTCATACTACTATACATTCCTGTTGGCCTGTTTGCACTCACTATTAGACTTCAGAGCTTATTGAGGACAAAAACCACAAAGGTCTTGTTCACAGTTTTATCCCTCGATCTTACACTAGATCTGACATAGTCATGGCCTCTTTAAATATACAAGCACTGTCTGGAAAGTATCCAGCCATGTAATATGAAAAATAGAGGCAATTTTTTTGACAGCCCTCATGCATATATATTTGTAACAAATGTATATACACACACACACACACACACACACACACACAGAAAGCATATATAGAGATAGAGAATATGAAATGAGGGCTCATGTTTGACTTTTACACTTTACACTTTTACATCTGGGAAGCTGATCATGACATCTGTAGAGCAAGGTTGAGAATATGGGAAAGGGTTCTGTGCTATGGAGAAAGTTTATAATGAGCCTTAGTCAGAGTCTGTTTAACTAATCAGAAAATCAGTAAAGAAATTTGGGGCAGTATGAAGGTCCAGTTCAAATAATACAGACTCTGATGTAGAAATGGGGCAAGCTGGCTTGATCCCCAGGCATTTTGGAAACCTTTAAATATGGTCATGAAAAAAAATGGGGGAACCAAAATATTTCAGATATGAGAAGTAATGGGAAGATTTTGTCTTCAAGTTTGGTTTTAAAAAAATCAAAGAATCATTAACTACATACGACATCCTGGGATAAATGCTGTTGATTTTAAATTCCTAAAATTAAATGTTTATTTTTAATATTGTGCTTATGGTATCATTTCAGTGTCTTCAACCCAGACTTTGAAAACAAGTGTTACTAAACTAGAGGAAGGTCCAGAACCTGTAATTTTCCTAGAGAGAGTAAATGAAGCTAACCCACAAGGAGGACCAAAGGAATCTGATAAGCAAGGAGGTAGCAACACACAAAGAAAACTTGGGACCTTTATTCTGCAAGGACAACAGGGGTATTCTAACAAGCCAGGAAAACTACTAGGAAGTTTTAACCAGCAAGGGAAGCCAGGAGTTTTTAATCAGACTGGGAGTCTACAAGGGAATTTAGGAGATTCTAAACAAAAAGGTAACCCAAAAGTTTCTAATGAGCAAGGAAAACCAGGATCTTCTAGCCAGCAAGGGGAGCCAGGGTCATCTAGCCAGCAAGGGGGTTTAAGATTGTCTAGCCAACAAGGAAAACCAGGATCTTCTAGTCAGCAAGGAA
>PVJL010004054.1:65484-140223 GCA_004026885.1 Lyroderma lyra
GAATCTTCTGGGCAACAAGGAAAGCCAGGGTCATCTAGCCAGCAAGGGGGTTCAAGGTTATCTAGCCAGCAGGGAAAACCAGGATCATCTAGCCAGCAGGGAAAACCAGGATCATCTAGCCAGCAGGGAAAACCAGGATCATCTAGCCAGCAGGGAAAACCAGGATCATCTAGCCAGCAGGGAAAACCAGGATCATCTAGCCAGCAGGGAAAACCAGGATCTTCTAGCCAGCAGGGAAAACCAGGATCATCTAGCCAGCAGGGAAAACCAGGATCTTCTAGCCAACAAGGGGAACCAGCATCTTCTGGCCAGCAAGGGGAGTCAGGTTCATCTAGCCAGCATGGGGAGCCAGAGTTATCTAGCCACCAAGAAAGTTCAAGGTTATCTAGCCAGCAAGAAAAACCAGGATCTTCCAGTCAGCAAGGGGGTTCAAAGTTGTCTAGCCAACAAGGAATACCAGGATCATCTAGCCAGCAATGGGGTTCAACGTTATCTAGCCAGACAGGAAAACCAGGATCTTCTGGCCATCAAGGAGAGCCAGGGTCATCTAGCCAGGAAGAGCATTCAGGGTTATCTAGCCAGAAAGGAAAACCAGGATCTTCTGGACAACAAGGAAAGCCAGGGTCATCGAGCCAGCAAGAGCATTCAGGGTTATCTAGCCAGAAAGGAAAACCAGGATCTTCTGGCCAACAAGGAAAGCCAGGGTCATCTAGCCAGCAAGAGCATTCAGGGTCATCTAGCCAGCAAGGAAAACCAGGATCTTCTAGCCAGCAAGGAAAGTTAGGATCTTCTGGCCAACAAGGAAAGCCAGGGTCATCTAGCCAGCAAGGGGGTTCAAGGTTATCTAGCCAGCAGGGAAAACCAGGATCATCTAGCCAGCAGGGAAAACCAGGTTCTTCCAGCCAGAAAAGCGAGCCAGGATCTTCTGGCCAGCAAGGGGGTTCAGGATCATCTAGCCAACAAGGAAAACCAAGGTCGTTTTACAATCAAGAAAAAAGAAAAAATATGGGCACCACTTTGGATGGCAATATGATGAAGATTCAGGTTTGTATTAATTTCTTTTTTTCCCCTCCACTTACTTTAGTCATTCTAATTTCCAAGTCCTGAAATGGTTAACAGAATAAACTGTACTAATGACAAACACTTTGTAATGACATTGATTCAGCAAAAGGAGAAGGAATTTGGAGGTGGTTATTTTCATATACTTCTATGATCCTTAGTGAGTACCATTCATGGTCCCCCATTCCATCTCTCATTCCCCTGTACTGTTTGCCACTTAAGCCTTTCTACTTATTCCAGATGACTCAAACCCTCATTAACTGAGCCTCATCCCCACCAGACTTAACTTCCATGCTCATTTCTGTCCTGTCCATAATCTACAAATCACTCAAGTGGTATTTCTAAAGCACAAATCTGACCCGATACATAACTCCCGAGGCAAGTTCTTCAGTTATGCCACACTCCCTAGAGGAAAGAATTCAAACTCTTAAGCGTGGTACTTAAGATTTTTCATGTTCGAACCCCGTGATCTTGATCGGACATGACTGGACACTTCATGCCATTCTTACTCACACGTCATCCACATTGTACAGAATCCTTTGATTTTCCACAAAGGAATTCCTAATACTAATGATGTTCTTTTATCATGGAATGTACCTTATTACTTTCAAATTGTCTGCCTACTCAATTAGAGCCTGCAGTCCTTAAAGAAAGTACCATTTCTTTTCAAACCTGTAACCCCAGATCCTAGAATAAGACAGGCATAGAATAGGTCCACTTGAACTATATGTCAGGTGAATGAATAAATACCTGATATTTGGGAGTTGTCACTGCAAACAGATGCACATCCATGATTCACATATTCTGTTCTGAGTCTGGATCTGCTCTTTACTTGCTAGTCTCTCTTTCAACCACCAGCCTCCTAATTCCATTTAACAATGACTCTGGACACTCAGTACAACCAAAAGAGTTTTCTAGAACATGTCCTTCATCTCATTATCTAATGGAACTTCATTTTTTACCTCATAACTGGCCATTCCTCAATACCCTTTCAAATGACAGCTTACTGTCTTTCTTGCTCTTTATGTCTCAGCGGGTAGGAAATAGTGCTCTCTCAGGCACAGTCCTGCCATCCAGATCTTAACGCCACCACCAGAAGGTAACTGAGTGTTTATATTGCCACTTAAAATTTCTCAATTTTATATTCTTTTCTAAAAAAGGGGTGGTAACCTTGTCCATTTCACCGAGTATGTGCAAGTAAAAGTAACGGGTTGGTATAAAGAGTTAACTCTAAATCGATGGAAAAGCCCAAGGTCTTTGTTCAGCTTCTTTGGTTCCAAGAGGACTAGCCTCCTACTGAGGATCCTCACCATTCCATTTAGTGTTTCTGTTCTCACCTGCCAGTCAAAGCTTCTTCATGTTCACAGGCTTCTGTCACTCTATGACTTGACTCTGAGGAAATGCTTCGGGTATTGCTTAACTGAGTTCTGCATAAGCCTTCTTGCTGCCTCATATTTTTTCATGGGACAAGCAAAAAAAAAAGTTCAATAAATTATGACCATATGTGTTTTGTATTTGTCAGTATGACTTTTCCATAATTATTGTCTCAGGTAGGGGAAGTCTTGTCTAAAAAAGATTAAAGTGGAGGCATTCTGACATAGAAGAAAGCAGGGGCTCTGGAATCGGGGTTTGAATCCAATCTTGGGTATTTAATCCATATATGGTCTTAGGCTTGTCATTTAAATGTACTTGCACACCTGGGACTGCAGAATGGGGCGAATTACAGTATTGCTGCATGGATTAAATGAAAACACAAAGATCAACAAAATGATTGATTTAGTACAATGCTTAATCAAGAATTAATGAGCAATAAATATTTGTTTTATTACAATATTGGAATTAAATTGTGCTCCTCACATTAACCTAATGACCTTTCACATTACTACAGACTCAAGGGGCCAGCAGCAAGAGCCCACCTAAAAATACAAAATGTCGCTCTATCTACGAACCAGTCTGTGGTTCTGATGGGAAAACCTATGGCAACCACTGTGTATTTAACGAAGCAAAAAGGTAAGAGGACTTTCTGTTTCTTTGGATCAGGAAGTACTGTTCTGAGCAGAGGGAATAAAAGAACATTTTTTTCCTCCCTGTCTCTGTAGTTTTCTCTCAATAGTGCCTTGGGTATTTGCCCAAAAGAAACATAAAAGGATACTTAACCTTTGAGCAGTAGTTTAGTCATTTCCTGAGGGAATTCAATATATGTAGATTTTTAAGTATGAGTATTTTCATTGTGAAGTCATTCATTTAACCAAATATTCACTGAACATCTACTGTGTACCACGCATCACTGTAAGCACTAGAGGTAATAAGGTGGTGAGCAAAACACAAAAGAATTTCCTGCTTCCTGCTTACACAGAGCTTTCACATTTGCAACAGAAAACAGCCAACAAATAAAATGTATTAAAGAAATAAGAGGACTATGAATCCCACATGTCCCTATGTGTTAACTGCTAAAATATATTTTAAACTAAAATGCCAATATTCAAGATTAGATTTGGTGAGCCATGCAAACCTTAAAAATTACACTGTTTATCCACAAGAAATGAGATGATTCTATAGCTATTAAAAGTAGAACATGTGACTAAGAATTAGGTATCTTATCTTTCAAAATTAGTGATTCTTCACCTATGACAGTAGGTATAAGGTAAAAATTATACCTCTCAATTTTGAAAGTTTCATAATTCATTTAGTGCTTGGTAAATCATTATTGTAGATATGAATCAATGTTAAAGGTAAGAGTCCCATATAGTCATAAAAGTTAGAGTTGGAAGGGACATTAGACACCCATTCTCCCATTGCAGCGATAAGGCACCTGGCCCAGGGATGAGAAAGGACTTGTACAAAATGCACAGATCAATGTGCGACAGGCAGGCAGAGCCAAGGCCGGCTTTCTCCCATGTGATGTTTAAATAACCGTGGTTTCCCTCTGCAGCAGTGCCACAAGTCCTTGGGGCTTGATTTGTCTCTTTGTTTTGTTTTCAGGTTGAGTAATGGAACACTGAGTCTGGATCATAAGGGGAAATGCTAAACATTTACAGCAACCAAATTACCTGAAACTTCAAAAATCACTTTCAGTTCTCTTTAAACGATGGATTTCCCTGGGAGTTCCACTGAGGTCAGCAAGACTCCTACAGATATGATGGATCCTGCATTATTTTCAGATGTGTCCCACTGCAAATAAAGTCAGTTCCAGAGTTGCTTTTGATTTCTGGGATTGTTTATTTTCTAGTCTTTTCCAAACTTGTGTCTATGATCCATCTGTTCCCAAAGTGCCAAAATGGTTAATACTTCCAGACCTATAGCAGCAGCAATTTGTAAATCCTAATATATAAAAATCTCAGGATTGCATATAGGAAATAGGTTCCCCACTTTAGAAATACTGATGATGTGGGTCTGTGATAGAGTTAAAGAAACTGCCATTTAAAACCATATTCCTGGTGTTTCTAATGAAGGTGGTCTCTGGACACTTGAAATGAAACTGATTGGCTTCAGAAGCTCCTGGAACCACGTACAAAATAAATTATCTGTGTACTTTCTTCTTAAGAGTGTCCAAAGCTTCCATCAGAATCTCAAAGGTATATATGAACATGGATTTTAAAACCGTTCATCTACAAATATTGAAATGTAGACATTTAATGTGTTTATTTGAAGTTGTGTTTTAAGTCTGGCATAGTCTAAAACCCAGATGATTAGAAAGATCTCACCAAGATGTTAATCATATTGGTTAGCAACATGGGGCTCAAGAAAGGGCACAATGCCCAACACAATGGTAGGATCAGAGCTGGTCAAAGGAAATGTCATTAATGACATCAGAGAGATGGAACAAGATTTGGAGGTCGGTGATGAATGCAAGTACTTTTATATCCAAGGGAGCCCTATTGACCAGTAGGAAATTCAGACAGTAATCTGTATTTGGAATATACTGATCCAACACAACAAATGTAGCAGGAAGCAGACAATGGAATAGGCCACAAGGTCCAGATCTAAATGTAGAGAGAAGCTGGGGCACCAGATAGGTAAGTGGTTAAATCTAACGAGAGGGAAACTGTAGCCCAGGGGGTTGTGGAGAGTTATGGTCTGGAAAAGTGAGGAAGACAAAATGCAGAAAGCTACAGTTGAGAGAAATCTAGGTCGTTAAAAGGCATATTATAAAGGGCAGTTGATCCTACATCTAACTGGCAATGAATAAAACTCAATGATCAATCCCCTCAAGTATTTGGCTCATGGAATATAAGGACTGAGCTGGAAACTCAACCCCAAACTCTAATTGACAGAATCTAAATAAACTTTGCTCTGTGCTAGTTTTATCCCAATGCCCCAGTGCTGTTTCCTAATGATCTGATTTCACGGAAGATTAAATGGAGTGGAGTGATGGTTGAGCAAAATGCCTCCAATTGTAAGAAGTGAATAAATTATTCTGAAATTAATGTTATGCCTGTAGGAAGAATAGAATTTAATGCTGGAAAATACCTTAGGACTTAATCAATTATTATTGATGCTTAACAAATTAGCTTAGTTTCATTCACTTTATTTGCATATGGCTAGCAAACAATACAATTTAGACTGAATACAGACCTCAGTCCACAGACACACTGATTCTATTGCATAGACAGAATTACTTGTAACTTCTTCTTAAATACTTAAAGATAATGCAACACATAGATGATGCACTGCAGAATTGTATACCTGGAACCTATGTAATTCTTGTTAACCAATGTCACCCCAATAAGTCTAACAATAAAAAGAAAGAAAGAATCACGAGACCAAAAAAATAAAAGGTGTAATAAAGGTCTACATTTACCCAGATGTTTTTGTACACACACATAACGAACGTAGCTATTTCTGTATATTTTACCATCTGAATTATCTCAGGGAAATATTCTGTGGTTCAAGTCACACTTGAGTATGTTTCACAATGTATGGGGCAGTGACACTGGGGAGAGAACAAAGACTGCTCTTGTTTCCCCCTTTTTATTCTTTGCTTTCTTTTAATATTTGTATTGTTAAAGACAGTCTTCTTCATACCTTATCTCTGGCACAAGTTGAATAATATATGTATTTTTTTCTTCATAAAGCTTAATTCACAAATCTAACATTCTCTTCACTGGCTAATTAAAAACAAACCAAACAAAACAAAATCTTGTAGTCTGCCATGATTGATAAGCATGTGTCCTTCTCTTAATCTCTCTGCTGGTGAATATGGTGAATACACACACACACAGAGACACACACACACACACAGAGGCACAAAGAGTAGTTGTGTGTGAGTCATAAAGGGCTTTGCAATCATTTTCCTCTGTAGGTCTCAGTTGACTTTTTCTTCAAATGTCCTGCACCGTGATTGATGTCAAAGATGCCTTTCATGATGACTATGCGAATTATAAAGAGTTACTGTAAAAACACTATTCATTTAACTGTAATAATGGAGCACTTTATGCACTCATCAGATTTTTTTTTCTATTAAATTGGAATTGAATGGTGATATAAAATTTCCTTTCTGAATCCTAGCTTTTTCCACTGCTATAAAATGTGGGTTAGATTAGGATGGCAAATGTCAGTCTAACACCCAACTTGAACGCAGACTCTTTTAACATTCTATCCCTAACATCCAGAAGACAGGAATTGTTACTACCACATTTAAAATAAATAAGTTGCATGTTAGAAAATCTAAATGTTGTGTCACTGTTACTAAGTGGTAGGTCTTTCAACTGCCAAAACTCTTCCCAGAAATCATACCATAAAGGAGATTAGTCAATTAGGGAGATAACGACTGATTAAATCTTACCCTACTTCAAAGCCTTCCGTGTCATCCCCTGACCTTACTTAACACATAATTTTAGGCATTAACCCATGTGGTCTCAACCTCACTCCTGTGAGTGTTCTTTTATTTTTTCTTTATTTTATTTATATTGACGTATAACACTGTGTGAGTTTTAGATGCACAATGTGATGATTAGACATACACGTATACAAGTATAGTGAGAAGTGATTACCACAATAAGTTGATCTCTCCTGTTTCTACTATTTGAACCCTATCCTCTATGCCAGGTTCCAAAGTTAGCTGTTCTGAAACACATTAAGAAGCTTTTCAAATGTACCTTATTTACAAACAAGTGATTTAGAATCTTGAAGGTGAGACCTGACATTGATACAAAGTCTGCAGCTGATGTCAATTCCTGGTTGAGAATTTGTACTATAATTTTACAACATGTTCCCACTGGGAGAAATTGGCTAAAGGATACAGGAGAACTCTCCATATTATTTTTTACAACTGCCTGTGAATCTACAATTACCTCAAAAGAAAAAATATAAATTTAAATTTTAAGGAGAGTTTGAGTTTAAAACAAATCTCCAGGTGAGTCAACTGTGCTCCAGTGTTGAATTACAGTTCATAAAACTCTTTCTTGCTGGCTTTGATTCTTGTCCTTTCCAACTCAATAGCTTGGAAGGCTTACATATATTTTCTCTATCTTAGGATCTATACTTTTTTTTAAATTACTTTTTCCCACCCTCATACTTCTGTGTTCATCAGATAAAACTGTTCTGAACCTCTTGCTGAGAGAGGATCTATTGGGCAGAACACAGAGTACCTCAGGGTCTTCTCAACCATGAGCCATCTCTTTCGCCCCATCAAGCTCCATTTATCTCAAAAATAACAACTACCAATTCTCCAACTAAGTCTAATGTGCTTCTAGTATTGCAAAATACTAAGGGCCTATGTATGTACCTAATCATAGTTCCCAAAACTTATTCTTCTCTTTTTGGCTTTGATTCTCCTTTCTTTCCAACTGGGTAGCTTCAAAAGCTCTCACATCGCTTCTCTGTTTTAGGTTTCTAAAGCACTGTGCATTATTTTTACCCCCACCTCATACTTCTGGGTACATCAGATAAAATTGTTTCAAACCTCCTGCTGAGGAAAGATCTATCGAGAATTATTTGCATCGCCTCTCTCACAAGCTACATTACAGCTTCCGGGCAGAACACGGAGTACCTCAGGCTTATCTGCCCTGACCCACCTGTTTCACCCCATCAAGCTCCTCATCAACAAGCCAATAAAGGAGACGCCTCAGCTGCGTGGAGGGGCTTGAGAAGGAAAGGTGACCAAAACAGGTACAGCCTCCAGAGCTGTGTGGGCCTCCCTCTCCACTGCCTTCTGTTTCAGGTAGGTCAGGCGGGGAATGTGCCAGGGTAGCCCTGGTTGTGCAGCATGGCTGGGAGGACTGCTCCAGGTCAGCTCTTTCTGAAGTACTGTGAGGAAAATCTGAGATTTCCAATGTGCATACTTGCATCTCCTTAAAGGCAGTCAGGTTCCTGTGGGTTGAGCCGAAGGCTGGGGAATGAGCAGCACCTTCTTAAATGTATTAAGACATGTCATAGTATTGCCCTCACATCTCTAGAAGGCCTTCTGCTCACATATATTGAATCTGAGAGTTGTTGGGGGAAGAAAAAAAGAGACTTGAAACTCTAAGGAGGTTGTAGGGGCTTATTTACCCATAGGAAGCTTTCATTTGGAAATGGAAAATGTACTCCTGTACCATGTGTTTTAAACATGCCAAAGGTTTCTTCCACAGACTTGATAAAATGCTTTTCTTCTCATCATGGATCAAAGCTATTTTCATCATTGCCTTGGCACTTCCTTTTTATTCTGGTGAGTATATTTTTGAGTCTGAGGTGAAACATTCCATATCTTAGAAAACGCAGGAGACAATTGCTACAATCTAGGAATGAAGGGTTTTTTTTGTTGTTTTTTTTAAAAATCGGGTTTGTAACCCTTAAACTAATAAAGTGAAAAAGGGTACAAATGCCCTTTTAAAACTGCATCAGTGGATTGCTTTTTCTCATTTCCCATTTTGAACAAGTGGAGACAAAGTAGGAGGTTAGATAGGCAGTAGAACTTTGCTCTTTGTTCATTTATAACTAAAGAATATTGGCTAAATTATTTTTATTTTTCACCTTTTTAGAGGTAGATTCCATGATTATTAAATGCAAATTGTGGGGAGGAATGATCTCTTCTAGGTCTGGTATTGCTTGATATTCTGATTTTTTCATCACCCATTCTGAGTCCCCTAAGACAAGCCTTTGTTTGAAGAGAAAACACATTGACATCTCTGGCGAAAGTTACCTTTCTTAGAGCTAAAGGTGGACCATGAGTTTCAGAATAAGGCATCTGTGAAGTTCTGGTTAGTCCCACACATTTAGATTAGAATTCTGATAATTGGGAGTTCCCTGATGGTGTAGTGGCTTAAGGCTTCGGTGTTGGCGCTGTCAGCGCTGCGGCCTGGGTTCGATTCCCAGTCAGGGAGCTACCCACATACCATAAAAGCAAAAAAAAAAAAAAAAAAAAAAGAATTCTGATAATTAAGTACTAATTGATTTCTTGGTATTGAAGTGACGTGCTTTAAAGCACTATCTTCTTTATCTGGGATGTCTCCTTTATAAAAATGGGAGAAAAATTACCATCTTTTCAAGGAAATATGTTAGGGATTATTATAAAATAAAACATAAAATTATTTTACACAGTGAGAATAGCTCGGGATATAAAAAGAATTCCAATTTGATAGAATTCTGTGAATGTCTTGTTTTGCTAATGGCATCAAAGGCCTAACTCATTGCTTGCAGGATCTTGATAAGCAATGTGCAGAGGTTTCAACTGTTAAGAGATACAGATTCTGTTTGATTCGTTCCCCGCCCACCCACTTCCTCCTCCTTTTCCTCCTTCTTCTATTCTTCTCTTCCCTCCTCCTCCTTCTCTTCCTCCTCTTGCACTCTTCTCTTCTCCTTCTCCAGCTTTTTCTTCTTCATTTTTAACTTTTTCATCTATGTGCTGTTTGCAGAAAGTGCTATTGCACGTAAAGCAAACTCCAGAAAGCGGGTAAGTTGATGCAAGCTGAAAAAGGTAAACAATTCACTTTTTTTATACTGAAAATTTGAACAGCACAATTCTTCAAACAAAATGTACAATAAAGAGATATTTCAAAATGTTTTTAAAAGGTGTCATTCGTACACCAAAGAAGCTGAAACTTAGCAGCTATATATTAATAAAACCATTTGTCATCATCTAGACAACACAAAAATGTGCATATCCCATTACATAAAAATTCAATTAATGAGCATACATGTTGTTTCACACAAGCACCTGAGTAAGGGCAAAGGATATTTAGAGTAGAAGTGTTCATATTAGCAAAACAAAAACAAAAACAACCAGCCTAAATATACACTTAAGCCTGGATAAAATAATGATAATTTCCATATGTCCACATAGTATAATAGTATATAGAGGTCAAAAAATTAAACTACAGTTCTAAACATCTGAATAAACATAGTCACAAAGAATTTTTAAAAGCAGATGATGCAGGGGGCTCCCTGGTGGTGTAGTGGCTAGCCTTCGGCGCTCTCAACGCCACGGCCTGGGTTTGATTCCCAGCCAGGGAACTATCTCCCTGCCAAAAAAAAATCTAGTAAAAGCAGATGATGCAAGCATATACACAGAATTGTTTATTTGGGTAAATTATCAATACTGTTAACACTAAACAAATTATATTTATATCTCTATCTGTATATGTTTATACGCATATACACAAATACACACACTGACACAGACACACACATAGTGAATGTTATCAAGAAAGACAAGGGAAAGTGGAAGTGTGATGAGGTGGGTAAGGGCCTGGACTCCAGAGCCCAACGCCACGGGTTCAAGAAAGACGAGGGAATGATAACAGGAAAACTTCGGTTTCATGATTTCTTCTTCGGTTTCAAAGGATAAAGATGTGAAGGGAAGTGAGGATTGTGGTCACTGCATTATAAAAACAGATTCAGTCAGTTCTATGACCTTTTAAAAAATAACAGGTTTATAAACCTATATTAATATTTTATTTTTAGTGAGATACGTTAGTTTTGTAGGTGTTTATATTACAGATGTTAGTTTTTAAAACTACATTCAGACTATATTTTTCCAATTTTGATTCACAGCATTTCATATTAAGATTAAGTAAAATTATATTCAAAGTTTCATGCCCTGATAAACTTTTGTGTTGTCTTTGTGTTTAACAGCCAAACTGTGAACGATATACAGATTATTGTACCAGAGAATATGATCCAATCTGTGGAACCGATAAGAAGACTTACAGCAATCAGTGTATATTCTGCAATGAAAAAAAGTAAGCACACAATAGTAAATATTTCCTCTTCCATGGTATAATGTCATAGCAAAGTGACAGCAAAATCTGTGTTGCTAATAACCTCGGCACATTATATATGGAAAATAACTGTAAGATCTCTGTAAAACTTGAGGGGCCACACTTGCACTTCTCTCTGAAGTTCTTGTTCTGGGAAGTAATTTTGTATTTAAACTTTCACTATAATTTTGCTTGAAATTGTGCAAATGCATAAATCAATTAATTTAACAATTATGAGTTACTAATGGCAGACTAGCAACTAATATCATGTAGTTCCAAAGCCCAGATGCAGAATGCTAGCTAGATCTGTTTGTGGCCATGATATTGATCCTTGCAGGCCTCTAGCTGCATGCAGGGACCATAATCATGCAAGAATCCCAAATGATCACCGCACTCTGAAATCCATCCCAAGGGGTCCATTCATGCTACAAAGGGGAGGACTCTGATGGTGGACTCTGTCTAATGAACTCCATAACAGCCTCTGCATCTTTCTGAAAGAACAGGATGTTCTGGAAAACCTCCATCCAATCTTCCTTCCTGTACGCTTCACTCTGAAGGAAATCTGCAGTCTAAAGTTTCAGCCGGCCTTCCTCCCTCCCTCATTTTTTCTCACAGATGCTTCCTCTCACAAAATCTTTGCACATATAATTCCCTACATTAGCATCTGTTTCTGAAGAACCACTAAGACAATCTCCAACCACTCCTCACTCAGCTCTAGGTGGGTCCCAAGCCTGAGTGAGGATTGAGCACATGGGAAGAGACCAGTGGCCCCATGGCGGGGGGTGGGGGTGGGGCAGGGGGAAGGTGGGGCGGGAGGGAATGTGTGCCGGGCTCTAGCAGCAAGCAGAGCTCAGCTGCTTCTGTCCCTCTATCATGTTCCATGTTCAAATTCTTGTTGAGAATTGCTTTGTTGTCTCTGCATTTAACATGCAAACTATATTCTGCATGCATATTATCTACATTTTTGAATGATAAAAATGAGTCCAATCTATTCAACCAATGGTCAGACTTACTGAAATAGATGTACTTTCTGCAGTGATACTACCCAGGGAGTTTAAAATATTGTTGTTGTTTTTTTTTTAAATAAAATTTTTACTTTGGAAAATTTTTAGATTTACAGAAAAATATCAAAGTTAATACCACCTTTCTGTATCCTTTACCCAGTTTCTCCTAAGGCTAACACCTTATAGAACCCTGACACACTTGTCAATATTAAGAAATTAACTTTGGTATGTCACTGTTAGCTAACCTACATAATTTATTTGGATTTCACCAATTTTTCCATTAATGTGCTTTTTAATATTTTTAAAAATGTAGTACACTTTATTTCTTCCTTGCAATTTTTTATTTTTTTTTTCCTTTCATTCTCTACAGGAAAAATAACCAAACATTTGATTTTGGACATTTTGGTACATGTTGAATACTGATGGAGCTGCACACCAATATGGCTTTTATTGTAATCACGGTTTGTCATTATTCTACAGACAATTAGAGTCTTTCAACCAGAGCTTTAAATTCACAGATGACCAGGTGAATCCTATGGGACAGAAGATGGAATATTGAACATTCAAAGTTTTTTCCAACTCTAAGTTCCTGTGATTTCAGGATTTTGATTCTCTATCTTTAATTATTCAATGATAATTTGAAAAACTAGTATCTTAATTGCATGGTGATGAATAACATCAAAGCAAGTATAATTTAATATAATAAATCTTTCACTCATTAAAATGTTAAATGCCTTATCTTTATTAAAATGCCCTTTCTTTGAATGAGTAATGGGGTGACATGTACATACTTCAGGTAACATAATCAAAGCAATATTTTCAAAGGTGAACAAGTAAATGTATCACTTGGATGTTTAATAGAAGTGCAGATTTTGGGGCTCCTTTCTATCTTAAAAAATCAAATTCTTCAAGAAACAGGGTCTGGGAAATTGAATTTTAGGAAAGCATCAAAGTTTAAAGTTATGATCACAAATATTAGACCATAAGAACTTTAATTAACCAATTGGTTAGTTAAAGCAAATTTTGTAATTGAATGATGAACCTGTTCAAAGATATTGTAAGATTTCTGAGGCTTGGGAAAAGTTTATCTTACTATTTTTCTCTCTCATAACTAAGTTAAGAGATAGGCAAGTTATTTTTGAATGCCAGAATGACACTGCTTTCTCCAACCTAGGATATCCATTTCTCTTCATCTCCCAGCTAACAACAGGCAACCTTTAGCTGTTTGGCCAAATGCTCATTTAAAGCTTAATTTTAATGACAGAAATATAGATTGACTACTAAAAAAATAAGTATCAATCACCCAATAAATACTATATAAGCATACTCTTTCTTGGTAAATATTTTTTACATTTTTATTGACATGTGGGATCTATGCGGGGGTGGTGGTGGAATTTCTTTATTTAAAATATCCAGTACTGATTCTTAATGAAAATATCCATTAAAGTATACATTTTTGGAATCATATCATAAAAATTCATTCAGCCAAAAAGCAAATGAAAATCAAAATGAGATACCATCTTCTACACATTAGAATAGACACTATCAAAAAACTGTAAAATACGAGTGTTGGCAAAGATGTGAAGAGATTCTATACTATTGGTAGAATGTAAAATAGTCAGCCACTATAGAAAATATTGGTGATTTCTCAAAAAATTAAAAGCAGAATTACCATATGATCTAGTATTGCCACTTCTGGGCATATGCATACTCAGAAAGAATTGAAGGCAAGGCCTCAAAGACGTATTCGTATACTAGTGTTCATAATAGCATTATTCACAATAGTAAAAGGTGAAGCAACTCAAGTGTCCATGCACAAGTAAATGATAAACCAAGTATGATATACACATACAATAGGATATTATTCAGCCTTAAAAAGGAAGGAAATTCTGACACATTCTACAACATGTATGAAACTTTAAGACATTATGCTAAATGAAAGAAGTCAGTCACAAAGACAAGTACTGCATGATTCCATTTATATGAGGTTCCAAGACTAGCAGTCAAATTCATAGAAACAGAAAGTAAAATGGTGATTTCTTGGGGCTTGGGGGGAAAAGATGAGTAGTTGTTTAATGTGTATAGAATTTCAGTTTTACAAATGAAAATAGTTCTGGAGGTTAGTTGCTCAATAACGTCAATATACTTAACACTAATGAGCTATATACTTTAAAAATGGTTAAGATAATAAATTTTATATGTACAAACTTTACAATTAAAATTATTTTAATTCTTTATGAGCCCTGATATATTCATACATATATTCTTTATATTTTCATTACACATGCATCAGGCCCTAGGTAAGATGCTAGGTAAAAGTTGTTAAGCAAATGTAAATATAATCACTGTTCTCTAGGAACTTTCAGTGTACTAGTGAAAATTATTGCCCATTTAGGAATAGAAACTCTTTTTCATCAAGTCACTGTTGTCCACAAAAACTCTGTGAAGCAGCTTCCCACATTTTACCTAATGTAGTTCCTATAAGAACACTGTTAAGTAGACATTAGTTTTGTATTATAGCTATAGTAAAAATAAGAAACTAGGAATTTAACAATATTTAAAATAGCATTTGATAGTAACAAGCAGCTTTAATACAGAACTTTTTATTTTATTTCTTTTTAAACACCTTTATTGTATTTACACACCAAAAAACAACCATTTTTAGGTATGATACAATGATTTTTATAAATATAAAGGTCTATACAACCATCACAACAACTTAATTTTAGAACACTTACATCATCTAGTAAAGGTCCTTCTTACCTTTTGGGTATCACTTGCACTTCCAACCCTCAATACCAGGCCACTACCAATCTATATTTTATTTTTATTACTTTAGCTTTTCCGAACATTTCACATAAATATAATGAAACACTATGTTGTCCTTTGTGTCTGCTTCCTTTACCTTGCATAATGTTTTTGTGATTTTTCCATAGTGCAGCACATTTTTAATAATAAATAATACTCTATTTTATTTTGATATACTCATTTTGTTCATTTGTTCACTAATTAATGGATATTGGGATTGTTTCCACTTTTTGACTATTATAGTCAATGGATATGTTTTCATTTATGCCCAGGGGTAGAATGAATGGTTCATATGGTGATTTTATGTTGAACCTTCTAAGACCCAGCCAAACTCTTTTACAAAGCAGATATACCTTCCATTATAATATTTCCACCATGAATGCATGAGTTTCTCCAGTTTCAGTTTTTCTAAATTCTCACCCATATTTATTAGAACTTTATTTTAACCATAGCCATTCTAGTGAATGACTTTATTATTTTATAATTATAAGATGGCAATCTAAGAAGTACATACAATCTGTGTATTATATCCTATAGTCATTTTTTAAAGATGAATAATGAATAGAAAATAATAACCAAAATTATTAAAAGTAGTGGCCTTTGGATGATGGAATTAAGCTATTTCATTTTTCCACCTTTCTGTACCTTTAGAATAATGGAGTTGGTTATCAAGAGGACACGACTTCAGTTGACTCGTCAGCTGGATCAGGGCAAAAAAATAAAAGTTCCTTATCCCCTCCTCTGACCTTGGAATGTAAGTTCCGCATTCTGCCGTTCCTCCCACCGTTCTGCACTTCCGCCTTCCATTCCGACAGCCGGAGCCATTTTCCAGGACACAGCCTTGAGAGAGCAAGGCCTTGTGGAGACCAGCTCAAAGGTCTTTGTGACTGAATCCCATTAAGGCCTCCATACGAACTTTTAAGATTCTGACCGGCTGGTGTGTGGACTTCTACTCAGCTTGCGGGAGCCCAAGACGAGCTTCATTAGTAAGTTTCCTTGCTCCTAGCAATCTGGAGTAGTCTGCTTATCTTTGGTCTCTCCTTGGCCTCAGTGTATGGGACCAATTTCCGTTTTCAACCAGAGACCTTCCTGATGTTGAGTGAGCCAGGAGACCAAAGAAAAGGTTCTTGGGAAAGAGGCATCTGCAGGGGAAATCCCAAATTGTCCATGGACTTCTGTGTGGGGATAAGTGGTCTGTATGTTAGATACTTAAGGACTGCCATATAAGTACAAAATGACTGCTGCTTTAATGTGTTTGTTTGAAAAACTACTACATGTTGCACTGTAGCAAAGTAGTTCTGCAAAAGACAGGCTGCTGCAGTGGGCTGGCCTCTACTATGGACAATTAGGCTGGCTCGCGATGGTGCCCAGGTAGAGGCTGCAGCTCAAGTTAGAAAGCTGGAAGAAGGGCTGAGGTTAGAAGAGGAAATGCCATTGTCCACTGCTTTGCTAGCTTCCAGGTTAACAGACACAGTAGGAGAATAAATAATAGTAAGTTGGAAACTTAGCTTGCTATTTTACAAAGCCAGGAGGGCAAAGACTGCCATGAATTATAACAGTCCTTGTGACAAACTCATTAGGGCATTAAGAGGTGGCATCCCTGGAATGTGAGGAGAATGAAGGGAAGGATGTTGTGGTGGTTGAAAATGAAAGAGGAAGAAGAGCCCCATATTCTCCAATTCCTAATACAAAGGGAAATTTAAAATAATAACTTCAGACTTCTGATGATAGAGAAATATACCCCCAAACTTGCAGGAGAGAACTTTTCTTTTTTTTAAATGTGGGTAGTTCCTGGCTGGGACTCGAACCCAGGCCACAGTTTTGACAGCACCGAAGCCTAGCCACTACACCACCAGGGAACTCCCAAGAGAACATATATTCTTTCTCTGTCTCTTGGAGATGTAAATTTTATCATGTCTTTGATATGCCATTACAGGCATAGTGTGTCTCAGTAGGTCCATTTTGCAGCAGGACAAGATCCTAGTGGAGACTGAATGGTCCCCATCACCCAGGAGTGTGCAGTAACTCACACATCCCAGTGGGACATTTCACTGCAAATTCCAGTAGATAATGACTTTCCCAGGGGTGATGGGGCTTGGTGTTCTCAGTACCGTATCATGTTGATCCATGGTGAGAGGCAGGGCAATGGCTGTCTCATACAAATTTTATACGTTATGGTATTGGTGTCTCCACAGGGTTCTCTACTCTGGCATATGAGGGTAACAGGTCCTATCGGTTGATCATTCAAATATATTAAAGCCTGCGATAGTACTTTAGTCCAGCCAGACAGGTGGTTTTGCCTTGTAATCATTTGAAATGCTGTTTTAATATTCCTTTCTTCCTTATTATTGGTCCTGATTCTTGCAGGTTTTAGTGAGATAGAACCTCCATTCAATGTCATCTTCTCTTGCCCAATCTTCCATAACCTTTGAAATGTGACCCCCTGATCTACTTGTAAGTGTATTTGATAAACGTATCTGTACATGATACTCTGCTTCTCTGATCCCTTAACAATGGCAGCCTGGTTTGCATGGCAACGGGAAAGCTTGGGTTAGGCCAAGATGCTAGGTGCTTACAAAACAAGACATATTTAGAATCCTCACTTGGAGGGAGGGGGACCAATATAAATCAATTCATCAATGTTTCACTGATTGGGAACTCTGATGAGGCGTCCTAGACTATTTTGGCAGTTGTCTTGGGCTCTTTGTAATGTGTTCCATTGAATTTTGTGTCTATTGCACCAATATCGCACTGCCTTGGATAATGTAGCTTTACTGTAAATCTTGATATTGGGTAGTGTGAACACTGTAACTTTATTTTACTTCTTCATTATTGTGTTGGCTGTTCCAGGCATTTGGCTTTCTACAGGGTCTGGCAGAAGTAATGCTCAGACTTGAGTTATGATTTTATTATTAAATCATTACCATACATGCTTATGATTTTGTAATAAAAGATTTGGTAATAGATTACCAGCTCATAAAAATGGGGGGAATTATTTGTGTAACCATAAGCTTGTATAGTTATGATTTTGTAATAAAATCATAACTCAAGTCTGGGCGTTACTTCTGCCGGAGGTTGTATATAATCCTTGGAACCAGGTTGCTGATTATCTACAAAATTGGTTGCCACGGTTTTGATTGGGATCCCATGGAATCTATAGATTAAATTGGGAAGAATTGAGATTTTAATAATGTTGGGTATTCCTATACATGAACATATTACATCCCTCACATGGTGAAAGGGACAAGTTAGCTCTCTGGGGTCTCTTTCATAAGAGCATTAATCCCAATCATAAGGGCTCTTCCCTAATGCCATAATCACCTCCAAAAGACCCCACCTCCCTATACTACTACCTTATGGGTTAGGATTACAACATGTGGATTGGAGGGGGAGGACAAAAGTTCAGTTGATAGCAGGTGGCAATAATGACTTTGCATCCTGACATCCAGCTGGTTTGAGAGAGTGCTCAGGATTGTGTTGAGTTCTTTCCTGGAGCTTAAAAAAACCAGTGGTTACTCTGCGTGTCATTCTGGAGACTGGAGGAGAAAATTTGGTATCTAATGTCACTATTGGAGAAGGTATAATTGAGTAAAATTAGGTCATATTAGCAATAATACACATTGATTTTTTTTTTTACTTTTTGAAGTTAATTTTTTCCATTATTATAGTAAATAAATCATGAGTGCCCAAAAAATAGATATGGCAATGAAGAAAAAAGAAAACCTTAATTCTATCACCCAGAAACAACTGATTTTAATGTTTTAATATATTATCTTCTAAGATTTGACCTTTTAAAAATTGTGACCGGAGAGTATATACATAGATTTTATATACTAGTTTAGATAGTTTTATGATTATAAAAATAATAAATGCCACAATGACTATAATTTTAAAAAGGAACATAATAAAGTGTTCATTAGACAAACTGTAACCTCATGCATTGGAGACACTGTAACCTCATGCATTTTTGGTGGGAACGTAAGAAGCCACTTTGGGTAACAGGTTCTTAAAAAGTTTAACATACACCTACTGTATGACCCATCCATTCTACTCCTGCTGTTTACCCAAGAGAAAAAGAAACAACATATGTCCATACAAATACTTGTATACTAATGGTCATAACATTATTTATAATGGGTAAAAGTAGAAACATTCCAAGTGCCCATCAGCTGGTAAATAATAAATACGATGTGGTTGATCAATGCAAAATGAATGCCATTCATTATTTAAATTTAAAAAACTACTGATGGGTGATACAAAGCGTATGAACTTCCAAATCATTATGCCTAGTGAAAGAAGCAAGTATAAACAATTGCATATCACTTCATTCTACTTATATGAAATGTCTGGAAAAGGCAAAACAGCAAGGTGAGAATATTGATTATGGGTTGCCTGGGGATGGAAGTGGGAAGAGGGATTAATTGCACTCAGCTCAGAAGAACCTTTCTGGGGTAAAGAAAATAATCTAAAATTGGATTGCAGTGATGGTAGCTTATCTCTGTATATTTACCAAAAAACCTCCATCATATTATACCTAAAAATAAGTTTTTGGTAAGTAAATATCTTGGCAATTGTTTTTTTTAAATTTTTATAAAATTTATTGGGGTGACATTGGTTAGTAAAATTACATAGGTTTCAAGTGTACAATCTATAATTTACAACATCTATCTATTGCATTGTATGTTCACCACCCAGAGTCAATTTTAAAAGGAATGGAATAGCAAGTTATCTGTTAAAATTGACTTTTCATAACTGAAATGGCACATTTTAAATATTGTAAAACTCTCTCACTTTCATGTGACTAAAGAAAGGAGCCATTGTCTTATGAGATTTTTGTAAGCACTAAGATAATATGTGGGAAACTGCCTGACACAGCTTTCATAGATAAAAATCACTCAATAAATAAGAGCACCCATTCACTAATAGACAGTAACTTTAGCCAATACAATGAAAGATCCTAGAGAATACTGAAATCTGATTTTACTGACCATCTTATCCTTATTGTCTGATATAGTACCTAACACATAGGAGCCTTTTATATAATATATGGAAGGAAAATAAAAACATCTATGAATATACCATGTCTACTGAAGAACAATTTTAGAAGCTTTAATAAACAAAAAGGCCATGCAACTAGGTGAATGTATTTTTATATGCTAATGAAAATATTGCTATAATTATAAGAAAGACTTTAATGAAGATAAAATCATTTAATGTTTTTGAGTGAAATATTTAGGATTTTAAGTTTTATGTTATCGAACATATACTACATAAGATATTAGTTTTCTGTCATTGAATAATTGAACATGGAGAATCAAAATCCTAATGTCACAGAATCTTAGAGTGGCACTAAATTTGGACATCCTGTAGTCTATCTTGTGTTCCCTAGGGAGATTTACCTGATCATCTATTAAGTTAAGACCCTCAATAAGAAAGCTGTACCAATTCTAACTGCAGAATCCATTGCAAAATGAGCTCACATTAGAGCTATAAGGATATGTGGCTTCAGCAAATACCATAATGATCAAATTTTAAATTTTCATGAAAAAGTCTTTAGAGAAAGGAAGAAAGAAAAGGAAAATAAATGATTAAAATAGCAGGTAAAACTCCCTGGGAAGTGCACTGAATGCACTTGTGAACTTGGATTTTGAACTTGTGACCGGGTGGAGAGGGGGTGCTCCACTTCTTTGAGTAGCTGGTCCCCACCTGTTCCCAGGCCCTACACACCTCCTGCTGTGCAATAATTGACCCTTCCTGCTTGCTCAGTCCTAACTCATTCTTGGAACCTGCCCGTAACTGAGAAAGGAGAGGGTTAGGGATTGTGCTTGTGGTCTTTAAAAGATGACCATTTGGAGATTCTAAATGCAAAGATTTTAATGAGAAAAAACACCTACGAGAGAAAATGGGAAAGGGGTCAGGAAAGCTGGCCAAACTTCAGACCACAAACTCTTCAGAGTGAAGGAGAGAAGTTTGGTTAAGTGTCTGGGACTTTCCTGAAGTCTGAGGAATGTTAGTAGAAAGATTGTCTTGGTGGTTCAGGAAACCATCAGAAGAATCCATTTCTGGAATAAATGGCCCACTGTGATTGATATCAAAGTCCAGCAGTAGCATCTTGTGTTTATGACACTTCTTAAAGCCAAAGGTCTGCAAGGTTGATCCTCATGGTGTCACCTGAATTTACTGTGCAGCCTCAGGGCTTCTGAATTACAATATAGTGGTCACTAGTCTGCCATTAGTAAATGATAATAAAACTAATTAAGTCAAATTAATTGATTTTTTGAACATTCAGCATGATGTACATAGAGCTCTAATGCAATACTCATTTTCAGAAATTACAACTTTAGGGAAAGGTGCAACGTATGCCATACATCTTTTACAGAGTTATGACAGTTATTTTGTGTATGTGCTGTACTTAGGTTATAGATTTTCCTATTCTTTTGAAATAATTTCTTTATTACTTTGGAAGAAACTATGTTTATTACCATATTTCTTACATCTTTTCACTGCACAAAGTACATGTATTGTGATAAGTTTGGCCATTGGTCTTACAAATTGGCTCAGTTTCTCCAGTTCAAGGGCATGGTACAAGTACGTGCAAATTACCGTTTGGCTATAAAGTAATCAAAGACAACATGAAATTTATCAGATAATAAACAGTTGAATAAAATGTTCTTCAGTTCCAAAATGAAATGCTACACATCAAAATGTGATAAATATATTCTATATGTAAGTTTAATAACAAATCTAAATGTAATCACCACTCACTTAAAAAGTAAAATATTATCAATATTTTTATGTTTCCTATTTGCAGAAAGGGCCATGCAGTTTTGATGAATAAGCCAAATATCCTCCCCGCTTTTTAAACTCACATCTCCATCATCTCGCATCCAAATAAATCTCGAAGCAGTATTCTCTATTTTTATTCCCTTCCTATTCCTTCATAATTTCACCACACACACACGCACACACGCACACGCACACACATATAATTTGCTTAGTTTTCAGTTTTGGTAATTTATATAAATAAAACAATACTTTGTGTTTTTTTGTCACCTATATTTTTCACTTTTCTGTGACCTTTATGTAATCTGATATTCAAAGCTGTCATTCATTTTTTATCCTCTGTGTAACAGTCCACTATGTAAATACATGAAAATGAGATTTTTTTAATGGATAACTGGATTGGCTCTTTTTTTTCCCTTTTGTTTTACTAGGGTGAACATTGCTCTCTTTGACCTTTAACTGCTCTCAAATGCTTATATGTATAGTAATAAGGTTGATGCCCCAACATAAAATGATCAGGAAACAGAATATGCCCATTTTTGCAATGTCAAGATAATAACAAATGAGATTTTATTGCTGGCCAAGAGGCAATTTCTTAAATTTAGTGTATTGATAATACAGATTTCTTTTTTTTTACTTTTTACACTTGATCTTAGCCAAAAGGCCAAGAAGCAATAATATTTTTACTTTTTGAAGACATTCTGTTTGTATATTTTGTTTGGTAAGTTATGTTGTTAAAATTTACAATACAAAAAAATGTTAATGGTTCAACTTTTTTACCTTCCGAAAGTATTACCTTACCTTCTTGAACTTTAGTATAAATGTAAAGGAAACTTCCAAAAAAACAAACAAAACAAACAGAAACCACACAGATAAAAATGATATTTAAAAATGTAGTTTCTGGCAGTAAGTGATCACATCTCTTAGTAGCAAAAACATAGGAAATTTGCCTATACTAAAAATGCAAGTATATGATGATCCTTTATGGCAGCAGGAGAACACTAAATTCACAAACTAAATCAAAATCAAGAAACAATTTTTAATTCCCAAATTAATCACACTCTGTGCAAAATGATTTCATTATTTTTCAATTATTCCCAGCACCTTGCTTAAGAGCTACCAGTTTTCTCACCTTTATAGTTGAGATCCTAGTCAAAGGGAATAGTGCCTTGCCAAAGTCACTTAAATATGAAGAAATCAATTAATTATTTGCCATAATTGTGTGCCTTTATCCAATACCTTACGGATTACCTTATTCTTTTCTTGGAGGGGAGGGGTAGTTCCCTGGCTGGGAATCAAACCCAGGCCGTGGAGTTGAGAGTGCTGAAGCCTTAGCCACTGCACCACCAGGGAACTCCTCAGATTACCTTATTCTGAAACTAAAAGACCACCATAAATTTTAAGAAAGGAAACTTGGTACCAAAGTTATCAATGAGTTGCATCCTTACACAGTCCTTTAAATAGCCAAGTCAGCAGTGGCAAACACCAAATCAGATTGTCAAGGAATACCAGATCTAGAAGAGATCATGTATCTTCACACTTTGCCATCAACAACACTGGAATGTGAACCCTCAAAAGGACAAAAAGGAATTTAAAGTTCTTGGGTTACAGATGAACAGAGACCTAAAACCTGCTGCCCATTCTAACCCACCATTCTACCCCCACTTCTCTAGTGTGGGAAATGAGGAAAAGCAACCCACTGATGCAATTTTTAAAAGATCTTTGTAACGTGCTCGGTTTTACTTTACTAGTTTAAGTATTACAAACTTAATAAAGTCTGTTACACCAGTTGTTTCCTGAATTTCTAGGATGTGTAAAGTATGTTACTCAAGACTGGGACATTTACTCACCAGAACAAAGAAGTGCAAGAAAACGACGAAAATAGCTTTGATCCATGAGGAGAAGAAAAGCACTTCCTCAGGTCGGTGAAGGCAGCATTTAGAATGGTTGACCCATGAACAGGAACAAATCCTGATTTTTTTATGATTAGACATAGACAAACAGAATCTGTAGAGAAATACTGCCTCCCAACATGGCCAATAGCCTAGTCTGGGATCCCCCACCCCCTGGAGTCACTTCCGGGTTCTTCTTCTCCCTGAACCCTTTTTCCCGCCAAACCTAGCCCGCGCGCACGCGCAACTGCTGTTGTTATGGAAACGCTATGCTATGAGTTTCCCCACCCCGCCTTTGTTCGGGGCTCGAACTAGAGGCAACTCCTCTGCCCCCAACGGCATAAAATAAACAGCCTGAACTTGAACTTGCAAGTGCTCCCAGTGCCACTTGGCCTTTCCGACCGGGGAACGGGTAAAACCTTCTGCAGCAAATCCACAGTCCACATATGGTAAATTTCTTGCTGGTAAAGGAACTTTTCCAATCCCCTAGATTCCAAATTTAGGTGAACTGTTTTCTCCCAACCCTCAGACTCCATAAGATGTAACAGTTCAACCAGACGTAGCATGGGACCTGAAGCCTCCACAGGTATGTGAGAGAAAACCTGGGGCCAAGTCCTGTCTGCACAACGAAGAAGGGGCTGCTTGCTTTCCCAAATTCATGAGGAATCTAGCTATATTTAAGGAAACATGCCTATTTGGAGCAGTTTTCATGGCAACGCTACATACACACCAGGGCTGATCCCTAGATCCTGCACCTGACCTACCTGCCATAGAGAGAGAATGGGGAGTGAGACGCACACAGCTCTTGAAACTGTGATTATCTCCTTCACCTCAGCTCCTCAATCTTTTCCAAACACCTAAGTCACTTTTATTAGTATGTAAATGAGGAGCTTCCCAGGGCAGACAAAGTACAGAGGTATTTTGTGTTCTCCCTGGGGGCTGTTAAGTCAGTCATGGGAGATAGTTCTCAGTAGATCTTTCCTCAGCAGGAGGCTTGAGGACAGCTTGATCTGATGAATAGTTATGGGGGAGGTAATAAAATGCATTACAGATTCTAAGATATGTGAAAACTTTCAAACAATTGAATTGGAAAGGCAAAAGAATTTAAGCAAGAAAAGGAAACTAATTAGATACACGTAGACACTCAGTAGCTTTCAGTACCAGAATGGAATTGTACTCAATTGGAAATCTATCTTAATTAAAGTTTTATTTGCTTTTTATTTTTTCTTTGAGACAGTTGTAGACTTACAGTGGTAAGAAATAGTACAAAGAGATCCAGTTTGACCAGTTTCCCCCAATGGTTATGTCTTGTAAGACGATTGTTATAGTATTACAACCAGGACTCGGCATTAGCTAGAGAGCTGTTCAGGGTGTTCGGTCACATCACGGCAACTCTGGAGCAAGTGTTTATAGATGAGGTCTTGGGCAACGGTGTCTTTAAATGTCCCAGGTGAGTTTCAGGGCCAGGCAGCTTTGAGTAGCCAGGACCAGAGCATAGGATTTGAATTTCTGGGACAGAAGAGAGAGAAGGCTGGGGAATTAAGTTAGAACTGTCTTTGCCACGCTATTAGGCATGTAGTGACATCTCATTTTTTTTTTTTTAATTTAAGTTCCTGATGACACATGGTGCATCTTTTCATATACTTATTTGCCACCTGTGTACTTTAGTGAGGTGTCTGTTAAGGTCTTTGTCCCATTGTTTTAAATTGAGTTGTTTGTTTTCTTACGTTTGGCTTTTAAGAGTTTTTGTATATTCCTGGATAACAGTCCTTTATCAGATGTGTCTTTTGGAAATATTGCTCCCAGTGTGTGGCTTGTCTTTTCATTCTCTTGATAGTGTCTCTCAAAGAAAAAAGTTCTAAATTTTAATGAACTTCAGTTTTTCAGTTATTTCTTTCATGGATTAGGCCTTTGATATTGTATCTAAAAAGCCATCATCATACCCAAGGTTATCTAGGTTTTCCCCTATGTTCTCTTCTAGGAGTTTTGTAGCTTTGCATTTTGCATTTAGGTCTGTGATCCATTTGAGTTGCATTTTGTGGAGGGTGTAAGGTCTGTGTCTAGGTTTTTTGCATGTATATGTCCAGTTGTGCCAGTGCCATTTATTGAGAAACTATCTTTTCTCCACTGTATTGCCTTTGCTCCTTTGTCAAAGATTAGTTGACTGTATTTGTATGGGCCTACTTCTAGGCTCTCCATTCTTTTCCACTCACCTGTTTGTCTATTCTTTCATCAGTACTACACTGTCTTGATTAATTAATAGATTTTTGATGAGAGTTCCAAGAAGATTAAATAGCAAAAGAATAGTCTTTTTAACAAATGGCTCTATGACAACTGGATAGCCACATGTAAAAAGTATGACTTTGTACCTGTAATTCTCTCCATATACAAAAATTAACTCAAAATATATCAAAGATCTAAATGCAAGTACTTATACTATGAAACTCTTAGAAGGAAACCTAGGTGCAAATCTTCTTGAGCTTGGATTAAGCAGCAATTTCTTATTTAGAACACCAAAAGTACAAGCAACAAAGGAAAAATAGGTGAGTTGAAATTCATTAAGTTAAAAAAAAATTGCTTCAAAAGACACTATCAATATAGTAAAAAAGGCAACCCAAAAATGAGAGAAAACATTTGCAAGTCATATATCTAATAAGGGCCTAGTATCTAGATTCTATAAAGAACATTACCAGCCTATATCTTGACTGATTTGTGGGAGACAAAGAAAATTATGTAATTTCCCCCCAAGCCTCAGAAATCAAATAATATCTTTAAATAGGCTCTGCAATTCATTCAATGATAGACACATCTTATGTTTTAGAATATAAGTCCATATTGCCTAACATTTGCGATTGTAAGATTGACCTGAGGTACTTGTTAGAATTCAAGTTCTCAAATCCCTCTTCTAGAGATTTTGATTCTTTTGAATAAGGAGGAATCCAAGTGTCTGTAACTTTAATAAACACCCAATTATTTTTTTACCTTTGAAAATATGTACTTCATGCTAGTTACCAAAACTATTTGTGTGTTTTAACCCACTAATCAACTAAAGAAATAAAGATAATATTATTTAACATTTTATTGATTGAAATCGTTATGATTTTAAATTGCATTAGGTTTTATATTATCAAACACACAATTAAGATAGTTTTTCAACTGTCATTGAGTAACTGAACAGAGAACAAAAATCTTTCAATCAAAGATTCTTTGAATTGGAAGGATTCTTCAACACCCTATATTCATTGTGTACCATAGAAGGCTTTGTGTAGTCATGTAGGAACTTAAAGCCCTACATGAAGATAAGAAGATTCTAATCGTTGTGGAATCCTCTGCAGAAATGGATTGCAATGAAAGCCATAGGAATATGTAGCTCAGGCAGAGCCACATTTACCATAATAACTGAATTCAAATGTTCCACCATTTTCTCTGTAAAGGAAGAAAACAGAGAAAGGAAATGACCAAAAAGTAATTTAGCATTTAAAGTTACCTGGGTATTACACTAAGTGTTTCTAAGTGAGGAGAAGTTTAATATGGGACAGTGTGGAGAGGCTGTGCCCCACTTCTACAAGCAGCTGGGACCCACCTGCTCCCCAGCCCTGCACATCCTCCCCACAGCTGGGGCTACTTGACTCTTCCTACATACTTGGTCCTGACTCAGTCTTGGAACCCACCCAGACCTGAGAGAGGAGAGGATTAGAGATGGTTTTAGTGGTTCGCTAGAAGTATAAGCCAATTTTGGGTGGAAATAAGAGGAAACACCTGTGAGAAAAAATGAAGGGAGAGGGAGGAATGCTGGCTGAACCTTTAGACTGCAAATGCCATCAGAGTAAAAGGGACAGGAAGGGAGGTTGGGTGAAAGTGTTCCAGAATGCCCTGCACTCTAAGGAAGATCTGGAGTCTATCATGAGATTCAGGAGAAAAAGGGGGCCATCAGAGGAATCCTTTCCTAGCATGAATGGAGCTCATTGTGATGGATTTCAGATTTCTGTACTCAGTAGGTTTCTTGCTCAGTTTTGCTTCCTATAGCTTAAAGCTATACCACAGAGATGATCTGTTATCTTCTGGACTTCCAAATTCTATCTATTGCTCAAAGACTGGTATTAGTAAGTCATAATAATTAAGTTAAATTAATTGATTTGTACATTTGTAGAGTCCCAGCAGAGTTATATTGAGAGGTCAAATACAAAACTACTTTTAGAAATGAGAACTTGAGGGAAAGGTAAAAGTATGTTTCTGGGGCATTTACAAAGTTCGTAGTTATTTTCTGTATCTAGTGTTCCTAGTTATCAGAAACATGGGTTTTCCCATCATTTTGTGATGGTTTCTTCATTACATTGGAAGAGCCAATACTTAGTCACGTGTTCTTACATCATTTCACTGCAGAAAATGCATTCATTGGCATAAGTTTTGCCATTGCTTGCACAGATTGGATCCAGTATTCTGGGGCAAAAATGTAACTGATTTTTATACACATCACACTCTGGCTGTTAAACATAAAGAACAACATAAAATTTATCAGATAATAAACTTTTTGAATAAAATGTTCTTAATTCTTAATATAAGATCATGCATCGAAACAGAATAAAAATATTCTACAAGTATATTGAAGTTTAGAAATAAACGTGAAGGTACTCACAACCCACTTAGACACAAAATATTATATTGATATATTTTTACAAACCCAATATTATTTAAAAAATCAGACAAATGACTGAATGTATTTTTATAATGTAGCCACTCATTTTCCACTTCTCATACCTATGTCTGATCTCCCCCATTATTTTTACAAGAAATTATAAAACTGAATTTTTAATAATTCACTTGTCTTTCTCAATGGTTTCACTGCTAGACAGTCTGATACTGTCAGATTATCACCACATATATATTAGTATTTGCACATGTGTAAATGAGTAAAACCATATATATATAATTTGTTTAGTGATGGCACTATTGGTAATTTACATAAAGGAACAATAGTGTGTGTATTTTTACCTGACCTGCTTTTAAAATGTCTTTGTATCTTTTATTCAGATGTTTAGAATTGTAGTTCATTTTCTTCACCTCTATATAATATTCCACTCTGTGAATATGTGAAAATTACTATTTTATCTTCCTTTAAGTGGAAAATTGGTTTCTTTAAATCCTTTTGATTTGCTGGGGTAAACATTTCTACTTTAACCATGTTGTAACCCTTATCAGATGCTTGCATATAACAAGGCTTATACCCAATAATGGAATTTTTTGAATAAGTGGAATATTTTTACCTTGTCTAAAATGCCAAATGGTATGGCTGGCAAGGTGCCATTTCTTGGACTTAGTGTAATCATAATGCAGTTCTTTTACAACTTTTTGAAGGATCATTCTGTTGTACATTTTGTTTGGTGAAATTTGCTATTAAAACTTACAATGTGAAAAAAATTAAGTTTACCTTCTTTCAATTCCCAAATCAATCAGTATTAACTTACCTTTTCCCAAGTGCCTCTTGGAGAAAACAAGGAAGTTTCTGCCACCAGTACATGAAGGAAAAGTGAAAAATAAGAAGAGGGGAAAGCAGTCAGTCTCCAGTGGGGAGTACCCACAACCTTTAGTAGCAAAATACCGTGCCAGTTACCTACTCATGACCTGCAAATTCACTCCAAATCTGGAAACATAATTCCAAATTAATCTCACTCTATGAAAAATAATCATACGTATTGTTTCATAATCACCAAACCCTCCTGTGAAGATACCATAGTTGTTTTTGTTTTTGTTTTTTTAATAAATGAGACATCTAGTCAGAGAAGACGGTGCTTTTGCTTCAGGTTCAAAGCCACTTAATATGCCTTGCATAAAGTCACTTAACATGAAGAAATTAATTACTACTTAATTAACTAGTACTCAATGCTAATTTCAAGAGTCTATTCAACAACTCACAGCCACTTTGCTCTGAAATTCATCGGTCTCCTGTGATTAAAGGAAGATAAACTGTCAGGAGAGGGATCAATGAGTTCACTCCTTACACAAAGCCTTGACATTGGTGGACTTGGAACTGGCAAACAACAAATCAGATTATCAGAGAATATCGGCTCTAGAAGACATCTCCACACTCTGCACTTTTAGCAGCTATGAAATCTGACCTCCAAAAAGAAAACAAAAATTAGGTAAATATCTTTATTCATCAATGAACACAAAGCTTGTTCTAACCCACCTGTCTGTCTCCACCTCTCTCAGGTAGGGAATGAGAAAAAGCAGTCAACTGAAGCAGTTTTAAAAAGGGAATTTGTAACATGCCCCGTTTCCTTTTGCCAGTTTAAATATTACAAACTCAATACAAAAAGCTCCTCTACTTCTAAATAATAGTAGTTGTTTGCTGCATTTTCTAAGATGTGCGAATTGCTTCATCCAGAACTGAAAAATGTACTCACGAGAATAAAGAGGAAATGCCAAGGAAATGATGAAGATAGCTTTGATCCGTGATGAAAAGGAAGACATTTTATCAAGTCTGTAGGAGAAACGCAAAAAGAGTATTTATAACACATGACACAGGAATAAACTGCCCACTTCCAGATGAAAGTTTCTTGCAGGTAAAGGACCTGCCCCACTTACCGAGATTCCTAATTATAGTGAATATACCCTTTTTGTCTTCCCCCAACATGCAGGTTTAAGACATACACATGAACAGAAGTCCCCACAGAGACTTGAGAAAAACAACAGGAAATCTTAGCACAATAAAGAAGGAGGAACCTGACTGCATTTAAGGAAATATGCCCATTGCAATCTCAGGTTTTCCTTGCAAAATAGAAACAGTTACTTCAGAAAGAGCTGACCTGGAGCAGTCCTCCCAGCCATGCTGCACAACCAGGGCTACCCTGGCACATTCCCCGCCTGACCTACCTGAAACAGAAGGCAGTGGAGAGGGAGGCCCACACAGCTCTGGAGGCTGTACCTGTTTTGGTCACCTTTCCTTCTCAAGCCCCTCCACGCAGCTGAGGCGTCTCCTTTATTGGCCTGTTGGTGAGGAGCTTAATGGGGTAAAACAGATGGGTCAGGGCAGATAAGCCCTGAGGCTGTAACGTAGCTTGTGAGAGAGGCGATACAAATAATTCTCGATAGATCTTTCCTCAGCAGGAGGTTTGAAACAATTTTATCTGATGTACCCAGAAGTATGAAGTGGGGGTAAAAATAATGCACAGTGCTTTAGAAACCTAAAACAGAGAAGCGATGTGAGAGCTTTTGAAGCTACCCAGTTGGAAAGAAAGGAGAATCAAAGCCAAAAAGAGAAGAATAAGTTTTGGGAACTATAGTTAGTTACATGCGTAGGCCCTTAGTATTTTGCAACACTAGAAGCACATTAGACTCAGTTGGAGAATTTATATCAAACTTTTTATTTTGAGATAAATGGAGATTCTTATAAAGCTAAAAATACTAGTACAGAGAGTTCTTGTGTTCCTTTTAACCAGTTTTCCCAATGGGAACATTGTAAAATTGTAGTAGAAATTTACCAGGAATGTTAAAAAAGCTCGCAGATGCGTGTCAGTCAGCCAGCTTTGGGACCTGGGCTGGAGCATAGTATGTGACTATTACGATCAAGACAGAAGGAAGGCTCAGGAGTGAAACTGACAGCACAAGGAACAGTGCCCTAAATTAGATGTAGAATAATTTGGTCTTGGCAATAGGTGAAGAGAAGAAAAATGAAGTCAGTATAGTTGATCTGACTTAGAACACAGACTGTATAGTCAAGCTGACAAAATTGGTTCAAACAAAATGGGCTGAAGGATGAGGAGAAGATTTTTATTTTACATTAACTAGTCTGAGGACTTAAACATTTGAACCTTTCAGTTGTGCATCAATGCCTGGAGATATATAAATTCCCATAGATAACCCTCTGAAGGACTTAGGAAAGAATATATAATTTAGGAAAGAATGTTCACTTGTTCAGACCACCTGCCATCTGTTACCCAGATCAGCTAACATTCATTATCAACACCAGACATCTGCAAAATGACCATCTCAGACCAATCCAGAGGCTAAGAATGCAGAATGGAATCTTCTCAAGAATGTACTTTTTACCATAAGAGCTCTCAACTTTGCTCTTTTCTTTGAAATATTCTGGGTGTAATCTGGTAGTGTTTTCAATTTGCAAATCCTAAGACCCTTGAATAAAACTTTGCAATTTTCATAAAACCTCCTGATTCATGTATACTGAGTTGACAAATCTTTACCTCAGAGTTAAGGGGAGACCCTTCAAAGTTTGAAGTAGGAAGAGATTTAATCAGATTTAATTCACTTCACGCTCAATGGGAAAAACAGATGAAAGTCCTGAGTTCAAATCCCATCTACCACGGAGTAACCTTGATACTATATTCAGACTTTCTAATCCACAATTTCCTAATTTTAAATGTGAGAATAATAATTTATATCTCATAAGTTTGTCTTAAGTACTGGGGGTATTAAAGCAATCTGCATTTAGATTGTGTGTTATACTTACTTTTGTTACCCTAATTTAACCTGCTTTTTATTGGTAAAGAAATCCAAGGTTTAGAAAAGAAATTTTGACTCCAGAGTTGTTCCATGGGAGGATACAGAATCTCCTCAGTGCAATGATTAAGCTCATTGTCAAAGTTGCTAAAAATACTTGCCACTCGATAAAAGAAGACATTTGGCTTATTCTGGTATTTGGGGAACATAAAAAGTAACCACAATGAGGTATCACCTCACATCTATTAGAATGGCTGTCATCAAAAAGACGAGATGACAAGGATTGGCAAGGCTGTGGAGAAAAAGAACACTGTGTACTGTTAGTGGAAAGGTCACAGCCACTATGAAAGACAGAATTGGGGGGGTCCTCAAAAAATAGAAGTACTATGTGATCCAGAATCCCACTTCTGGGTATATAGCCTTCTTAACAAATGAAGTGCACAGCATCATGTTTTTAACCATAGGCACTAAGTTGCACAGCAGATGTCTAGAACCTTTTCACTTTGTACAACTGTAAGTTTACACCCATCAGGCCACACTTCTCTCTTTTCCCTCCCATAACCCCCCAACAAACACCACTTTATATTCTGCTTCTACAAGTTCAATTATATTAATTACCTTATGTAAGTGGAATCCTGCAGTGTTTGTTGTTCTGTGACTGGCTGGCTTCACTCTGCATAACACCTTCCAGTGCCATGTTATAGCAAATGATGGTATTTCCTTCATTTTTAAGGTTGAATATGTATGTGCATTTTACATTTTCCTTGTATATTTTTCTGTGGATGGACATTTGGCTTATTTTCATATTTTGATTATTGTCAATAATGCTGCAATATACATGGGAGTGCAGATATCTCTTTAATATCCTGATTTTAGTCTTTTGGATATATACTTGGGAGCAGAATTGCTAGATCAATGGTCGTTCTATCTTAAATTTTTTGAGGAACATTCTTACCGTTGTCCATTGTGGCTATCCCATTTTACATTTCCACCAATTATCTTAGTCCATTCGGGCGGCTATAACAAAATACCACCGACTGGGTAGCTTATAACAACAGGAATTTAACAATTTTGAAGGCTGGGAAGTCCAAGATCAAGGTATCAGGATGGTTACATTCTGGTGAAGGTCCTGTTCTTGGTCCATAGCCGGTGCATTCTCACTGTGCCCTCACATGGTAGAAGGGCTCTCTCTGGGGTCTCTTTTATATGGCACTAATTCCATTCATGATGGTTCCACCCTCATGATTTAAGCACTTCCCAAAGCCACACCTCCCAATATTATGACGATTGCAAGTGAGGATTCCAACATCTAAACTTGTGAGTGACACATTCAGACCATAATAGCATCAACAGTGTACAGGGCTTCAATTTCTCCACATCTTTGCCAACATTTGTTATCCCTTATCATTTTTATAATATGTATCCTAACAGGTATGAGGTAATGCTCATTGCAGTTTTGATTTGCATCTCCCTGATAATTAATGATGTAGAGCATATTTTAATGTGCTTGTTGCCTATCTGTATGTCTTCTTCAGAAAAATGTTTATTCAGATCTTCTGACCATTTTTAATTGGATTGTTTTGGGTTTTGCTGAGTTATATGAGTTCTTTATATATTTTAGGTGTTAGCTTCTTAAATATATGATTTGCAAATATTTTCTCCCATTTAGTAGTTTGCCTTTTCATTTTGTTGGTAATTTTCTTTGTTGTATGCCAGCTTTTTAGTTTGATGTAGTCCCACTTACTTACTTTTGCTTTTGTTGCTTTTGCTATTGGTATCAGATACAAAAAGTTAACTCCCCGACCAACAACGAGGAGCTTATTGACTATATTTTCTTCTAGGAGTTCTGTGGTTTCAGGTCTTATGTTCAAGTCTTTAATCCATTTTGAATTAATCTTTTGTGTATGGTGTAGGGTAGTGGTCCATTTTATTCTTTTGCGTGTGACTGTGCAATTTTCCCAACATCATGCCTCCATTCCCACAAATATTTATGGAACGATGACCATGAACCTCACATAGTAACTATAGCACATTATTGCCTTAATATTAATTCAACATTTCTGTAGTGAAATTAATTCTAAATGAGCATTTGACCTTCCAATTAAGCATGATTTTCAGAGGTGGAGAGGAATAAACTATCTACCATGCACCCCCAAAATGGAAGAATTAAGTTGTGGATGGCAGGGTCTCCCCAGCCCAGATTGGTCTATCTACCTCAGAAACATTACACGAAAAAGAAATAAAACCATAAATGAAGGTGCTGTACTCTTTTATGTCTGATATATCCATTTAGTCTGTATCCTAACAAATACAGTACTCTTTAAGCACACTTCTGTACAGAAGGTACCTTTCTTTGAATGTCAGTCTCTGACTATTGATTGTGATGCTAACAGTTAGGAATGCCTGAGGTCCATATTATTGTAGCAGCTCCCACAGACATTTCCCAACAGGAGCCAATGTTGTGGCTGGACCAGCCCTTGCGGTTCTTATTGTGATGGTACGATGCACTTTGGGGGCCAGGGTGGGGACAAAATATTAGGGA
Source organism: Lyroderma lyra (assembly GCA_004026885.1). NCBI lineage: Eukaryota > Metazoa > Chordata > Mammalia > Chiroptera > Megadermatidae > Lyroderma > Lyroderma lyra. Next base: position 100,208 of record PVJL010004054.1, read on the forward strand.
AATTTGAAGGACAAGACTTATTACTCACAAGTAACAAGGCACACCCGAGGGCCACACAGGTAGAGAGAGAAGGAGCCTGTACAGACTTGGGCTCTGCTTTTATTAGGGTCCGAGAATGGGGTGCCTAAGATTTTGCAGGTTCACTTTTTATTGGTGAATTTAAAGCATAAGAGTGGGAATAGGGTATGGGAAGGGAAAAGCAGGGTCACTCAAGTGGTCAGTTATCTAAGTTACCCAAGGCTTTCTAAAAGGGCAATGTCATGGGTGGAGAATGTCTGGTCCCTTAACTGGTTGTTTTGCTAGTAGCTGTGTCATGCAGCTGGCATTATGGGTATTCAAGACGGATGTCTTTAAAATGGATGCCTCAGCAATCAAAAGCTGAATGTCAGGCATTTACACTACAACATTTTAAGCTAAAATTTCCTATCCATTGTTTGCCTAACCTAGGGTGCCGGTTAAAAATGTAGGCACTAGACTTTGCTTTTGAAGATTTTGATTCATTAGAACAGGAAGGGTCTTCAGTATCTATGCTTTTTACGTACATTATAGGCAAGTTTGGAAACACTGCCTACACTGGACCTTTGTGACTCCGGTGTGTAACCACAATGTTGAAAGTCATTTTAATAAAATAAATACCAGGGACATGTTTATTGAGCAAAGTATTTAATGATTGAGAAATGTCATATTTCAGGTGTAAACATATAATTAATCATTCTTCAGATTTTGACAAAGAATTAAAATTTTGAAATTATAGAATTTTGGAGTTGCCAGAACTGTCCAATTCTTAAGAGTCCATTCTGGGTTCTTAAAAGAATTAATCTACTCATCTATGACTTTAAGGCGCTGATTGAAGAGACTAATATTCTGTAGGATCCAACAGCAGATTATGATGAGAAGAGGGATCCTACGGATCTGTAGAGCATGGGCCATCATGTTTATAAGTAATTTTACCCATACTTACTCTGTAAAGAGAGAAAAAAATTAAAAATATAAGAAAACAGTACATCACACTCCCTGATTGGGGACTGATCATTTGAGCAAGGTACGAGGTAGAGAGCCTGGACATCACTTCAGTCACCTGTGCCCTGCAACTCACCAGGCCCTGCTCATGTCCTCTCTGTCCTGCTGGGGGAGCAACTTTCTCAGGCCTGATTTACTATTGGGACCCACCCCCAGATCCAAGGAACTCGTGAATTACACAGAGCTATCGTTTAAACCTTGGGTCTCTCACTTTACATCCACTTCTAGTATTTGTAAAAAGTTATATTAAATTAAGTACTTAATTTGAGTATTTGAAAAGAGGCCAGCATCAACATGTACAGCTAAAGATACCGTATTTTTCCATGTATAAGATGATACTTTTTTCTAAAATCGTTAGACCAAAAATTGGGAATTGTCTTATACACAGGAGTAACCAGTTGAAAGGGCTCTTAATGTTGGGTTAGAAAAGTAGGGTCATTTTATACATGAGGGTGTCTCACACATGGAAAAATATGGTAACTCAGAAGTGGGGACTCCAGGGTAAAGTTTAAAGATACTATCCTCCAGCTGTAATAGAAATACAGTAGTTATTTACTGTGTACAGCTAATCCTTGAGTAGCATTGTTTTGTTCAATGTTGTTCTGTTATAACATGGATGAGATGCCATAGGAACTTAACTCCTGTTTATATCAGTAAGCCTATGGTAAGATTAGTTTTATTACATACTTCACTTAAAGTCACAGAACCTATGGATGACATTAAATGAGGACTTACTGTATATGGTTACTGCATAGATTAAGAGCAAAACAGTAGTTCCTAGTATACTGACACTCTTTCAATAAGTAAAAGGAGCAAATATTTACTATTATGGTCTTACCTGTTTGACCTGCAAAACATACATAAATTACCATAGGTGATACCATCGGATGCACAGACCGGCATATATTTCCTATTGCAACCAAATGTTGGTTGTTGGCTACATTGAGGCTGTAAAATGCAGACAACAAAGACATAATCAGCAAGTACACTTCTGAAAATATGGTTTTAATATATTATTATAAAATGCCTCACATTAAAAATATGATAAATGATGTACATGATTTTATCATAGGCCCATAACAAAACCAACATGCCTTTTAAGCAGAAACCAAATTTTAAAAAATACAATATTTTGCTAATCTTAGCCCTCCCTATCAGGTGCTTCTCTCAAATTTTATTCCCCTTCCATTGCAGAGGTAGTCATTAAATTCAGTTTGTTTTTTTTTTATCATTCACTTGTTTCTCTCCATAGTTTTATCACATATGAGATTATTCATAAAACTGTGTATTATTTCATTTTGGGTATTTTTTTTTTGGTTGGTTCCCTGAGTGGGGATCGAACCCAGGCCACAGCAGTGAGAGCACCCAGGTCTAGCCACTACACCACCAGGGAACCCCCCTATTTTGGGTAATTTTGAAGTGTTATGTCTAATCATTATAACCTATTCTGGTTTTCTCGAAATATTTTACTAAGTATAGATTACTTTCATTGAAAGTTTTTATAACTGTTTATTCAATTAATAAAATTTAAAAATCTTTAACACATTAATCATGAATTATTATATATCTAATTTGAATCAATAATAGATTGCTAGTAAAAGCAACTGTCACAATTTGGCAATATTTTTATACACTGGTATGTCTTGCATATCAAAATTTTATTGAGGATTTTTGGATCTATGTTTAAGATTGCTATGGTCTTCCATTGTTAAAGTTGAAGAGTCTGATAATGATCTAATTCTAATATCTTTGTAGATAATCTTTCCTTCTGGCTACTCTTAAGACCACCTCTTAGTATTCATTGATTTATAGTTTTGTTACTATGTGTGTAGGTGTGAATTCTTAAATAATTTTCCTATTTAGAATTCACTAGGATCCTTAAATTTATTCATAATAGTTAAAAAGTGGAAACAACCCAAATGTTCATCAATTGATAAATGGATAGATAAATGTGGTGTATAAAACAAGGAAATATTATTCAACAATAGAGAGAAATGAAGTACTTAAATGTGCTACAACATGGATGAACCTTGAAAATATTATGCAAAGTGAAAGAAGCCAGTAATAAAGACCATGTATTATATAATTCCATTCACAAGAACTGTCTAGAAAAAGCAAATCTATAAAGACAGAAATTACATTAATGGTTCCCTGGAGTGGGAACTACAGGGCAAAAGTGATGAACAGGACCTGGGTCAGTAGAAACTTATTGTGGTGATGAAAATGCTCTAAACTAGATTAACATGACTGTTTTGCTACTTGGTCAATTTAATTTTTTGAATTCTACATTTTAATTGGGTTACAAGGTACATAAAATGTGCCTCAATGAGTTTATTAATTAAGAAATACACATTGACAACAGAATCTAACACGATGTTTTAAAAATGCATTTAATTTCCAGGTAGCCTGAAGGTAATGGGGAGGACACAAATCTCTCTGTGAATCATCTAAGAATGATACTAATTAACAGGAAATCTAAAAAATTCACATGAATCATTTGTGCTCAGCATAACTAGAAGACAAAAAGTTATTAACTTTTGTATGCAAAAAAATAATCACCAATGTTGGTAGAATTATTACTTGAACTTGCCATGTAGGCAAGCTTCTTCTAAAGAACACAGGGGCCGGAGGAAGGATGAGGAGCCAAGGGTAGAAAGGAAGGCATCGAAGCAAAAAGAAAATCTACAAAAAAATCACGGAGAGAGAAGAGGGGAACTGGGAGCCTAAGATTGAGCTAAAATCCAAAAAAGAGAAAGTTTATCATTCCTGCAGAAAACTTTAAAAGGACCTGGTAGGGAAGGGCATTTGTTTACAGGGAAGGAAATTAAAAGTGAGGCTCAAGATTGAAGTCTCATAAGGCATCACTTCTCAGTGAAAAGAAAGTAAAAAGGTGGGAGGAGTGGGATGGAGACAGGGTAGTGGAAATCAAAAAAGCAAGTGGGGTACCTTTACAATAATGCAATACGAAAAAGAACCGAACAGTATCCAAAAACAAAACAAAACAAAACAAAAATACAATGAGCACGCACACGCCTTTGAAAGTAACCACATTTTCCTCTATGGACAGAAGAGGGCACTCTTTCACTAGAAATACTGTACAAAAACCTATGTAAGAGCCAACTGTGTACACACACACACACACACACACACACACACACGGCACAGAGTGATCGTCATCTATGCAAAACTTCTACAGGAATAAAAAAAGTGAGAATCAAATACCTGTAGCTGAAACCTCCTAGCCTCCAAAACAGAAAACCACGAAGAAGGAAACCATAATGCGACACTTGAAACAGAATGAATTCAACAGCCACGAGCAAATATTTGGGATGTTAAACTTCTTGAAACAAAACTCATCAATTCCTCTTCTGAGTACGCCCCCCAAAATATGAAAACATTTCTCCTTAAAGATACATGTACCCCTATGCTTGCTGCAGCATATTCACAGTAGCCAAGACATGGAAACAACCGGAGTGTTTTTTGATAGATGATTCGATAAAGATGTGGTACATATACATACAATAGAATATTATTCAGCCATAAGAAAAAGTGAAATACTTCCATTTGTGACAACATGGATGCATCTTGAGATTATAATGCTAAGCAAAATAAGTCAGAAAAAGTAAAAAACCATATGATTTCACTTATATGGGATGTAAAACTGAAAGCAAGAAAGGAACAAGACAAACAAAAATTCATAGACACAGACAACAATTTAGTGGTCACCAGAGGGTAACAGGGAAGGAAGGACGTAGAAGAGGGTAAAAGAGGTCAAGCAAATGGTGATGGACAGAGATTTGACTTTTTGTGGTGAACACACAATGCAATATATAGGTGATGTATTATAGAATTGTATACTTGAAACCTACATAATTTCATTAACCAATATTGCCCCAATAAATTCAATGAAAATATAAAACATTTTTTAAAAACTCAAACTTTAGAATAGAAACTGATTTTTAAAATATATGAAACAACTTTTGGTTGAGTTCAGGAAAGAAATTTAAGTTTAATTAAGCAAAAGTATTTCAGAAATAGATATTAAATGACAAGATTCCCAATGAAGAACAGATTTAACTAAATATTAAGGAAATAGAAAACTCACACTGACAAGCAAAATTAAGTCCTTCTTTAGCAATTACTAATGGATCATCTTTATCCAAATAGATTAATGGGGAAAATTTGTCAAAAGACTCATTGTCCACATTTAATATATTTAATTTTTATTTAATACTAAAACATAGGTGAAGAAGATATGAAAGAATATGTAAATTTTGTATATTCTGGAAAAGTAAAAAATGTGATGTATAAATACAAGAGAAAGAGACAGGAGTATAATGAATTCATTGTTTGTATGTATGGAAAAAGATGAGAGGAAATAGATTCTATGAAACACTGTCAAACCAGACACTAAACAGATAAATTAAAAAACAAAAACCCAGAGCCATGGGCATTTCAAGGGTATAAATACAAGAGTATTTACCAAATGCAAATGAAATCTTTCTAAATATTTGCATGGCAAACACCGTAATCAAGTTATAAGTTATAAATATGAGGTATTTACAAATATGCAAAAGATGTTCAATTTTACACATACTTAAAAAATACAAATAAAACCTACGCTCCCATATACAAGATCTGAAGAAATTTTAAAACCTTGGTAACAAAGCTGTGGATACCAAGACACTCTCATAATTGTTCATAGGAATGCAAACTAGTACAATTCTTATGGAGGATATTTTTTCCCATATGGTAAAAATTATGATAGTTCCAAAAAAATTACATGCATTTTTACATTTTACCCTGCCATTCCCACATCTAGAGATTTACATTGGAAATACATATGTGGACTTCCAGTGTCTGGTTCCACATGTAAGGAGCTAGGAAGTCACCACTCATCCTAGAAACCAGCAAAAACTGAAGACTGAATAATCAGCAATGCTTTTAGATTCATAACAGAGCAGAGAACACAGGGCAAACCATTATCCCCAAGATTGGAGAGACAGGCAAATACAGGGACTTGTGGCTCACTGGGGTCTCACAAGCAGAAACCACCACTGCAAACAGTGACTGACTGATGGAGACTCTGTGTTGACAAGCCTGAAAGTTAAAAACTCCAAGGGTCCCCGGGCATAGTGAAGCCCCCATAATAATGTGAGATTTACCTTCAGGAGTTCACCCAGGTTCCCACAGTAAATATTAGAGAAAAACACCCTTAGACTTCCAGCAAGGGGATGAGAAAAGGAACCATTTAGAAATACCCCAGAGCACTCTGTTCTTCTTAAGTTCCACCCCCAGGAGATACTAATTAACCAGAACCTAGGATGCTTTCAGAGCCTAACTGACCTGAGAGAAGGGAAATAAATATTCAGATCCCTCCCACTCTAGCCATCCAGTCCCACCGAAGGGAGAAAGAAAATACTAATACTTATGAAATTCACAGTCCAGAGGCACAGGCTTACTTAAAGGCTAAGACCTAATCATAGGATTATAGAAAGATTCCCCTCCCTACCACACCTTATCATGACATTACTAAAGGCCTATATACATTTCTTTTTACCTGGTATGTCATGTCCAGCTATCACGGAAATACTACAAGCCATGCCAAAATGCAAAAATACCCCCCGCCCATACAACATTTGAAGGAACAAGCATCAGAACCAGAGGTGGCAAGGATGTTAGAATAATAAGATCAGAAATTTAAAACAACTATGATAAATATGCTAAAGACTCTAATGGATAAAGTAGACTGCATGCAGGAATAGATGGACAGTGTAAGCAGAGAGATGGAAATTCTGAGAAAGAACCAAGAGAAATGCTAGAGATAAAATGTTGTAACATAAATGAAGGCTGTTTTTGATGGACATATTTAGTAGAATAGATTGGACATGGCTAAGGAAGGCATCTCTGTGCTAGAGTATATCAATAAAAGCCTCAAAAACTGAAAATAAACAGAAAAAAAGACTTTTAAAAAAATCTAAGAACTGTGGGATAACTACAAAAGATGTAATAGAAATAATGGTAATATCAAATTAATGTCAGACACTAAACCACAGATCCAGGAAGCTCAGAGAACACCAAACATAATTATAATTATAATAAATGCCAAAAAACAATACCTAAGCATAACATTTTTAAACTATAGATCAAAGATAAAGTCCTGAAGCCAGAGGGAAAAATACCTCAACTATATATTATATATATGACATATTAAGTATCTGCACATATGTGTGTGTATGTGTGCACACATATGTATACTTATATATAAATGGAACAAATTATTGCAGTGATACAAGGGGCAGAAGGAAGGAATTAGGATTATTTTGTTATAAGGTACTCACATTATCTGTGAATTTGTATAGTGTTGTTTTAAAGTGGACTTGGATTAGTTGAAAATACATTTTGCAAACTCTTAGGCAGCCAATAAAAAAGTTTAGAAAAGAAGGAATATAACTGATATGCTAAGAAAGAAGAGAAAAATGAAATTTAAAAAGCTCCATTAAAACCACAAAAGGCAGAAAAGTAGTGGTAGACAAAAATAGGAATAAAGAATAGGGCCAATAAATAGAAACTAACAAATACAGTAGATATTAATCCCATTGTATCAATAATCACTTTGAACATTAATGGTCTAAAGGCACCTATTAAAAGACAGAGATTATCAGAGTGGATAAAAAACATAACCCAATTATATGGTACTTATAGGAAACCTGCTCTAAATATAAAGACACATACAGGTTAAAAGTACATGAAAAGAGGAAAAACATATCTTGCTAAAACTAATAAAATGAAAGCAGAAGGAGCTATGTTAATTTCTGAAAAAGCAGACTTCAAAGCAAGGCAAATTATCAGGGGAAAGAGGGGCATTATATAATGATAAAGAGGCCAATTGTCCAAGAACACATAAAATTCTTAATGTGTATGTGTTTGAAATAACAGAGTTGCAAACTATATGAGGCAAAAACTAATAGAATTGCAGAGAGGAGTAGATGAATCCACTATCATAGTTGGAGACTTTTAACACCTCTCAATAAGAAATGAACATTTCCAGCAGACAGAAAATCAGTAAGGACACTGTTGAACTCAACACCACCATCAATCATTTGGATATAATAGACCTCTTTTCTTTAGCCAACTACGACAGACTACACATTCTTCCTAAGCTCACATGAAACATTCACCAAGATGGGACACGTTCTGGGCCATAAAACACATATTTACAAATTAAAAGAATAGAAATTATACAATGTCTGCTGTCAGAGCACAGTGAAATTAAACTAGAAATCAATAACAAAAATATAACTGGAAAATACTAAAATGGGAAGATTAAATAAGATACTTCTAAATAATACATACATCAAAGAAGAAATCTGAAAAGTAATTTTAAAATATTTTGATCTAAATTGAAAATAAACAGGTAACTGATAAAAATTTGTGGAACACAGCAAAACCAGTCCTTAGAGAAATGTTTTAACATTGGATGTGCATATTGAAGAGAAGGGTGTCAAATCAATGATCTAAGTTTCCACCTTGGGAAACTAGGAAAAGAAAAGCAAGTTACATCCAAGTATGTAGAAGAAAAGAAATAATAAAAATTATAGCAGAAATCAATGTAATTGAAAACAATATCAAAGGAGAAAAATCAATGAAATCAAAAGCCAGTTCTTTGAAAAGAACAATAGAATGGGTAAGTTCTTTTCAATCTGACCTATGGATTCAATACAACCCCCATCAAAATTCCAGCAAGTTTTTTTTTGTAGATGTTGAACTAAATTTAAAGATTATATGGAAAGGCAAAATATGCAGAATAGCCAATACAATAATGAAGAAGAATAACTGTGGGGGATTGATGCTACTCAACTTCAAGGATTGATGCTACTCAATTTCAAGACTTACTGTAACACTGCAGTAATTAAGGCAGTAATTATTGGCAAAAGAACAGACAGAAAGACCAATAGAGCAGAATAGAGATACCAGAAACAGACTGCCATAAATATAGTCAACTGATCTTTGACAAAGAAGCAAAGATAATTCAATGAAGCAAAGATTGTCTTTTCAAAAGATGGTGCTGGAACAGTGGGATCCACATACAATGAAATAAATGTTGACACAGAACTTGACCCATCACAAAAATTAACTCAAAATGATTCACAGACCTAAATGTAAGACAAAATCTATAAAACTGCTAGGAGGAAACACAGGAGAAAACATAGATGACTTTTGATATAACAAATAATTTAAAAATATAACATCAAAGGCACGATGCATGAAAGAAGTAATTGGTAAACCAGATTTCATTAAAATTAAAAATTCCTGCTCTGCAAAAGGCAATATCCAGAGAATGAGAAAACAAGCCACAGACTGGGAGAAATTATTTTTAAAATACACAACTCATAAAGGACTGTTATCCAAAATATACCAAGACCTCTTAGAATTCAGCAATAAGAACACAAACAACCTGGTTTTAAAAAAAAAAAGTCAAAGACTTGAACAGGCACCTCACCAGAAAAGACATACAAATGGTAAATAAGCATGTGAAAGTATGTTCCACTCAGACACCAAGAAGGAAATGAAAACTAAAACAACAATGAGATCCACCATACAACTCTTAAGAGTAGAAGACATCCAGCACGCTACCACCACCAAATGCCCACAAGGACGTGCAGCATCAGGGCTTCTCCTTCACCGCTTTAAAAGACAGGTTGGCAGCTTCTTACAAAACTGAGCCTGCTTTTGCCGTTCAATCCGGTCATCTTACTCCTCCATGTTTACCCAATAGAGCTGAAAACAGAGCCACAAAGCCCCCTGATGTTTCCCCAGCACAGTAAAAAGATCAGTGGTTGCGAGGTTAGGAAGGTGGAGTGATGAAGAGGTGGGGCACAGAGGATGGACCTGTCATTGTACATTTGTTTAAAGTCATAGAATGTAGAACACCAAGAGTGAATTGTAATGAAAACTATAGACTTTGGGTGATTATGTCGGGTCAATATGGGTTTTTCAGTTGTAGAAAATGTCCTGCTCTGGTGCAAATGTCGATAATGGAGGAGTCGTCGTATCTGTAGGGGCAGGGGATGTGGGAAACCTTTGTGTTTTTCCTTCAGTTTTGCTGTGAATCTAAAATTGTTCCTAAATAATAAATTCTTAATAAGAAATGCATATGCACAAGGTTATTCTCTGCTGCATTATCTGTAATTCCAAGAGTTGGAATGATTTAAATGCTGAAATATAAAGGACTGAATTATCTCTTGTACTTCCACGCAGCTTGTACAGCTTGTAAAGAAGGAATAATATCTGCATGAATAAGTATGCTTCTAGAATGGAGAGGGTAAAAACATAGGATTTTTACTTGTAATACATCATTTTTGTTGCAAGCACTTTTCCACATAACAGTTCATTTTATAATAATTTACACAACTTAAGTGTTTTCGATTCCCTCATTAAGTTAGAGGTAACTTACCTCTAGATTCTTAGCGATGTTAATCTCTTGAGTTCCTGCACAAATAAAAGACATTAAATAACCTGGTATCTCATGACATTTTCACATCTGTTGTGGAAAGGCAGTTCTTCCCACGAGGAAACTATTTTGGCACTGACTATGGATAGAAAAGTCAGATTGCAAAAACCATGAACAAAGCTGATTTCTACAGAAGAAATTTCTACAGTAGATCTAATGTCGTCTCAAAATCATTGTATTATTTAAACCCCACAAAATGGAAGGTACCATTTTGTTTGTTACCTACATTTTATAGGTGAAGACAATGAAGATCAAGGATGATAATAACTTGCTAAAGTCATTCTAATATGAAGGGAATTAATTGAGACTATTTTCATTGATTTTTCCAATGCCTGTACAGTTGCCTCACAATTAAATAGGCAACTCTTGGTTTTAAGGCAGATTAATTATCCCCAGAGATATCAGTGAGGGTATGCCTGACATAAGGCCTTGAGGTTAGAATTGATACCTGAAAATATTACATCTGAAATAGATCATTCTAACAAATTCCACTAGAAAATAGACCCCCCCCCCCAAACAGAGTTGGATTTAGTTAACATACTCCAGCTATAGAGGTGAGGGGAAAAAAGATGAATATCCCTGCCCAAGTATCTAGTGGCCACTCAAATCCACTGCACAGTTTCTCTTACAAATATAGGGATTTCCCCCACCTAAATCCATCAATGTAATTTTAATTTTGCACTGTGTCCTATTTCAGTTTACAAATTCACAGGTACTAAACCAAGTGGAAAACCAATTTTGTTGCTAGATGACACCAAATCTCGCCTGCATTTTCTAGGCTATGAGAAATGCTCTACCAAGGACTAGAAAGTGTACTCACCAGAAGAGAGATGAAATGCCAACATGAGGATAAAACAGGCTTTGATACTCAGTGAGAAGATAGCCATCTGGTCTCCTCAGTCACCCTTGAAGAAAGTGGTAAAGAAGCCTTCAGAATGTTTAAAATACAGCCCCCCAAATCTTTCAGTGAACAGACCCAAAGAGAGAGACCGCTTCCTGGATCCTCCAACGTAAGAAGGAACAGCCGCATCCCCTGAGCCGTTAAACAACTTTACTTTTCGTTAGGGTAGGCTGTTGCCTTTGCTCCTCCTTCACCTAAAACCACTAAGAAGTAGGCACGTTCAACAATACATATGGAAAAAAAATTCTAGAGGAATATCTTCCGTGTAGCATTTAAGAATATTCTGATTTTGTATGTTCAATTTATCCTTCAAAGAACCAGGCAGAGTTATTTCTAGAACGAACAGGTCTGGAGCTGTCTTGGCAGCAAATACTACACAAAGAAAACCACCGTAGCTTGTGCCCCCAGTTACCCACCTCAGGAAGAAGAAACAGTAAGAAGGGAGATGTGGCTGTCTTGTTTGCTCGGAACCTCCTCAGCCTCCTCCACAGTACTGAGTAGCGTGTTTTAAGCAGTCTGTATGTGAGGAAAACAAATAAGTTAGAAGAGATAGGACACAGGGGGATCACGTGTCCTGGCGGTGACTGGGAAGTTGCCACACACAGCTCTCACCAACGTGGTTCCTCCAGCAGGAAGTTTAGAGGACAGTTTCATCTGATCAGCACAGATGAATGGGGAGGGGAGAAAATCGTAATGTACTTATAGGGCCTAAAATAGATAAGACAGGAAATCTTTCTACGCAAGGGAGCTGTGTAGCTTCAAGAGATAAGGCAAGAAAATATTTCCCAATATGTCAATTTACAAATGTGGCTAGAACCTCAGTAGTTTTGAAAGGACCTGGACAGCTGGGGTCCATGTGCCTTCCCCAAGATGGTAATTCAATTTTCTGTATTAGATCCTAGTAACTAGTACTTTCGTTACATTTCCAAGATGGTAGTAATGTGCAGCTACGGTTGAGAGTGACGGAGCTAGAGCCACAGAACAATCTCTGGAACAATATTCCATCATTCTCTTTATTTTTCTAAAACAAAGCTTTCATATTTCATGGAAATCTATACAAGCCTGTCTATGGCTAGCTTTAGTCACATAATATTTAAATAGGATTTCTTTCCAAGTCACCATATACAAATGCATTTATTTTTATTGAAACATATGATTCATCTAGTGATACATAAATATAAGTTACTTTAAATATACTTATAAGTGGAAATTTAGCTTGTTTCAAATTTTTGTTCCCTTCTGAAAAAAAAAGCCCCCAAATTATAATAATAGCTTATTGTTAAGAGTCTAAAGACAGACAACAGTGCTTCAAGTCTCAGCTCTGTGGCATCGTAGGTGAGTGACTTTGAAACTTCACATATATGATCTTGTAAGTCATATCATTTGTAAAAAGGAATAAAATAGCTGCTTGTAATGGTTAAATGATTTGTTACATACAAGATGCTAAAAGCACCTGACATTATGCATAGAATAGAGGTCTAGGAGGCAATGGAAGCATTTCAAATAATTAATGAAAACTTGTCATATAAAAGGGCTATATCATTTATTGACAAAATAGCATAGTGAATACAGCAATATTTTTAAACACATGATTGTGAAGTAGGATTTCCAAGAATTCAAGGTTGATTCAGCATTCGAAAACTAAGAAATGTATTATTTACTACGTTAACAGAAAAAAAAAAAAGAAAATCCAATGAACGTGTCAATAAACAGCTACTTGTGATTAAAAGAATTTCTTTTGATGACCAAAAATGTAAGGAAACTTACTCAATTTGATAATGGACATCGTGAAACACACCTAACAACATCATTCGTGTTGTAATTTTGGTTGCTTTTCCCATAAAATGAAGCAACCTCGGTGCAATAAGGAAAGGAAAAAGAAAAAGCAGAAGGGCACGGGGAGTTTAAGATTGAAAAGTAAAATGGGCTCTGTTAGCAAGTGGTCTCTGCAGAGTATCCTTAGGAACGTGGATTTCCCATCGAGGCCAGGGAAACAGCAGATGTTTGACACCATTTCCTGGCCCTCTTCTCAGTCCTACTCAATCAGAATCTAAACTGGAGAAGTCTGGAAATCAGAAGTGGCACCTCCTGTGATTTTTAATTTGGTAAAGTAGGAAAATGCCAACCTGTAAGGTTTTTTGAAGGAAAGGTCAGAAGAAAGGGCGGTGCCTTCAGAGTTAGATCTTTTAGAATGTGGCCATACTAAAGTGGATACATTATTATCAGGTCTTTCAGGAAATACTCTAGAACATTTGCTTTAGGAGAGATTAATAATTCTAGGAATAAATTGAATAAGCACAAATTAATGTTGTTCTATTTGGGCCTTGGGGGAGCATTTGGCCACTGCCATTACAGCAGTTAAAAGGGAACTAGCCAAAATTAGAGTATGCGTGGGGTACCATACTTTGAAATAGTACAGCGTGATCAATTTAGAAATGCTACTAAGAGTCCAAGAAACCTTGTATTGTGTTGTTTTTCTTGTTAGGAAATCAGTGATTTTCAAGTGTTATACTAATAGAATCAGTCTTTTTTAAGACACTACTATATTCTTATTTAGCTCTGGAAAATTTTCCTAATTTAAGATGCCTCCACAAATATCCAGAGTGGCAACATGGACAGATACGGTCATTAGCCTGGCAGGATACTTGGTCCTGTCCAAAATGTCCACTGAAACATTTGGTCCACGCCAAAAGGTCCTTGATATTTGCTTCAGTTCAAAACACCCATCGAGATGTTAATATTTGGTGGATGACAAAATGTCCCTAAGATTTGGTTCTGATAAAGCATCCATGGAGACATTCGGTGCATAGTTAACACAAATCCTGCTCTTTTGCAATATCCCCTCTCCCTTACCCCACACGTCATTGCTAGCTAGGCTACCAAGACAAGACGGTTATTGGCAATACAGCCACAGCACAATTATGAAACCATAAAACATGATGGCGTTTTTATATAGTAATCCTGTAAAACAAAAGAATAAATAAATGTTATCAGCTATTTGAACCCAGGGGTGATTTCTTAAGTGGGTATGTTTTTTGATATACACACTCTGCCTTCTGTGGCAAAGGTTTGAGAATAAAGTCATTGATTTGTGAGGCAAATCCAGGAGACCTCAGTAGGAGATTGGGGATGTGAGGCAGGAAAATGAAGGCAGTCAATGCACAGCAGGTTATCACTGTGGGAAAATGGAGTTTATCCCATAGTGAGACTCTGAAGGTAGCGTGAAGCATAAATGTCAGATTCATCCTACTCTAAAGGCAAGGGAACTGGTATACTTATGTACTGATCCTCATCAGTCATTGATTGAGAGATGCCCACAGGAAGTATTGACTTGCCCATGCTTCTGACACTGTGTATGTGGGCAGAGGTATTTAGAAAGCTTTTCAGCAAAGAGATGCAGGTGCTGGCTGTTGCAAGTGGAGCCTCATGAACTGATATGTGAATCTCAAAAGAATACGAGCAGAGTGTGACAGCACTGCATCAGAGTGGAGAGATCAGATGAAGAATCTGGAGTTCAGAAACAATGATCAGAGCTACCAGTTTGTGAGTCACTGACGCAGAAAAAGGAATTAAAATTCGTGAGACTGGATACGATCACTTGGGGAAATAGAGAAGAAGACTATATATCAAGTACTAGCACAGAAGTAATAAATGAAATCAATAAAAGAAGCTAATAATGAACAATAAGTGATAAAGCAGAAAAACCAAAAAGACTTTGATATCATTGGGGCCAAGTTTTTAAAAATACATCAAGAAAAAAGTAAGAAACCATATCAGATGCTGCTAGCAAGTAGAGAAAATGAGGTCTGACCATCTACTCATATTGCCAACATAGATATCATTACTGACGTTATCAACAGTTAGTCAAGTGACAACTGTGAAAACCTGCTGGGAATGGGATTAAGAAGAAATGAGCAAATGAGAAATTAGACAGCAAGCATAGACAACATTTTTAAGGCATTTTGTTCCAATTAGAAGTAAATAAGTGGCACCATAGCTAGCAGAGCAGGTGGAGTTAAGAGAATGTTTATAATATGGGATAAAAGCAGCCTATTGTGTTCTGACTGGAAAGATACAGGATAGAAGACAAAGTAGTCAGGCAAAAGAGGAAGGGGTGTTCCCAAGGTCAGAGGAAATAGGAGTTAATGTGTCTTGCAGACATAAAAGAGTAACGTGTTTGTCTAGAAGAGAGCAAGAGTCAATGACCTAAGAGACATGGTATGAATGATTTTCGGACAACATTCAATTCAGGCAGCCCTCTGGAGGTTTGTGGTAAGGAACCATTGTGACCATACGCTGTGGTTGTGGGTGTTAACCCCACAACTACACTCTGCTTCGTGAGCACAGGCACCAGTTAGGCAGAAGCTGGGACTTAAGTAGTGTGATTTAATTTGGCAAAGCGAGTAGGGTGAAATCAGAGAACAAAAGATGAGTTGTGTGTATGTATACATGTATGCTGGTACACAAAGGATCTCCTACGCCCTTGAAAACAAGGGAAATGGAGCCCTAGGGAAGCAACATGTGATTAATAGCCAAAGGCCTCTGAATCTTCAGCAGATAAAACTCTTTAGTCAGTGTGGACAAGCAGTGTTCTCACTTAAAGTTAACTTGTGAAGTTACCACATCTAAACACACTGAAAAGGTTGGCATTAGTGCGAGGCACATCCAAAGTCCTAACTTTTTTCTGGTGACCCATACTTCACTTCAACCTCTATAGCCTGCCCCCAAAGTCTCAGGTCCCAAGATACATTTTGGTCATCATCAGTAGAACTTGGATGTTTAGAAACAAGTCTATTTCAGTTATACAAAATAAATGCTGCATTTCTTCACGTTCAAGTTTTACCATAAATAATAACCCCATAACACAGTAGACTCTCAGTTAACCAGCACCCATGGGGATTGGGAGATGCCGGATAAATGTAAGTAGACTCTCCGTTAACTGGCACCTGTGCTGGATAAATGTAGTTTTATTTCTTCTTTTTTTGCCATTGCTTGAGAGTGCCGGGTGCTTGAGTTCCTGTTAATGGAGAGTCTACTATATAAGCAATGAAGAATCAATGGAAGATTTAAGTAGGTCAGCATGATCAAATTTGTGTTTTAGAGGTAGCATTCTTGAAATTCCTATATATTGAGAAAATGGATAAATTCCCCTGAAAGTCAAAAAGATGGTATATCACATTCCTGTATGAAAAGACTACATTATAAAGATGTTATTTTTATCAAATCTATATGACTCCTATCAAAATTCCAGTAGGGTTGTGTCTTGGTGAACTACACCCAATGTCTCCAAAATACATTTGGGAAAACCCATTCTCAAGAAAATCCAGGAATACCATAAAAAAATAAAATAAAATAAATGGTGGATGGACTGCTTCCATTCTTCCTTCCATACATATTACTGAATACCTATTAAGTGGTTTAAAAAAAAAAACTTTCAATGCAGCACTGTTACAAGATCAAAATTAGGGATAGATTGGGGTCTTTTTCTTCATAAACCATATGACCTAATTACCTAGGAGGCAGGCATTGTAGAGCAATTAATAGATGTACTGGATTTGCAAAGGGAACTATCAAAGATGCTGGCCAAGAAAGACATAGGGTATCCCATAAGACATTCGTGGTACTGGCCCAAGAAGATTAATAGATAATTAGTTAAAGGCAACATTCATTGTCTAAGACGAGAGAAAATGTTGAGAAAATAAGCTTTGGAGTTAAACGTGCATTTGAGTTCCATCTCTGCCCATGAGTAGCTTCGTGGGTAGCTAGTGAGCATCAGCCAATGATTTGACTCCTCCAAGCCCTAGTTTATTTATTTATTTTTTTACACATTTCAGAATGATATAAACCTCATGGGCTTATTGTGAGGATTAAATGTGATGAGGAATGTCACCTGCATAGCCAGGTGCTGACAGAAAGAACAGGATGGAAAAATGTGTAGATGGCCTCGTAAGTTGACAGGGAGAGGATAAAATAAAAAGAAAGGCAGATGATAAAGTTTCCAGAATTATAAGGCAAAGAGGAAAAAATGGGGTTAGTTTATTCTGATATTTCCCCACTCAGTAAAGAAGAGGTGAAGTTTTCCATTCACAGTAATGTAGGGGAGGTGGTCGTAGTTGTAAGAACATGGATAAAGGAAATGATATGGAGATGGGTGGCACAGAAGCAACAGGCCATTAAATAAGAGGCTTCTTAGGGAGCCTGCAGGGCTTAGGTCAATGGTGATGATAGAGTCCAGCACTGTAGATTCCACTGTATGGAATTTGTTCTATCCTTGCTCCATGACCATTCTCTGGAGCAGAAAAACAGGAAACTGAATGTATCCCAAGTTGGAAGAAAGAGGAAAAATAACCAGCAGGATTTCAAGAGGGTATGGTCATGTCCAAGGGCCAGATCTAAATGCCAGACTAAGGGACTCAGGCTGGGAGGAGAATACAAAGCAGCAAAAGGATTACCAACTACTCCAGGAGAGTTCAAAGTCTGTGAGATAGGAGTTGGTGGCAAACAATTGTCAGGCGTCCTTAAGTTGAGATGCAGTGGAAGCAAACAAGCAGAGAAATTGGGAGTCTTCGGGGTTGCAAAGGTGATTGATTCTACATAGCAGCCACCATTTCCAGGCAGAAAGCAAAGCCACAGAGCCAGAGATTGCCAGGCTGGTGTCAGAAATCATGTCCCAGAAAGATGAAACAGGTCAACCTCTGAGAAGCAGGATGGACTAGGTGACCTTCGGTGGAAGAGACCAGGAAGACTGGTACCAGTGTAGAATTCAACAAGCAAGCCCAACAGACCATCAGGAAAGTGGTAGGTAATGAATCTGATTTGCAAATGTCATCAGATACTGAGGATGCAAGCCCTTCTCGTTCTTATGATCCACAACCAGAAACCACAAGAACAGAATGTCCAGGTCTGTCCCTGCCTGCTGGTGCATGAATCAGCAGAGGAGGTAGTTCAAGAGAGGGATTCAATGAGGAAACAGTCATTGGATGTCCCTGGCCACAGCAGCGTTGCTCAGGGCTAGCTGTGACCTCAGAGTGACTACAGCAGGCTCACCTTTTGTAGCAGCCTTTTCAGGTAACAGCTCTTCACCTCTATCTCTAGGTCAAGTCAGTCATGGGGTCTCTTTGGCTTTCTCCTCTGCCAGTGGGTTTGTCTGTATGTTTCTTTTACTCCAGCACCCCCCTTTTGTTTGCTCTGCACGTGAAAGCAGGGGAAACTTCATTGCTCATAAGGCTTTTTCTCATTTCTCTACGCGTCCACCAGCTGCACTTTGGAGAAGAGACTGAATGGATGGGGGAAGGGGGGGCATGAAGACATTGATGATGGAAATTGGAAAGTATCTCCTCCCTGGGCTTAAATATTTCCATCCTTACCAAAGAAGTGTTTGGCTTACAAAACTGGAAATTTAAAAAATAGTTTAACTCTTATGTAATATCAGTTGATCTTTTTAATATCCTATGACGTTTGTATTTTTTCTGAGATTCACATTTCTGAGATGTTAGCTAGAGTTTGAACTCAGGTATGTGTGCATGTGTGCGTGTGTGTGTGTGTGTGTGTGCGCGTGTGTGTGTGTGTGTGTGCATACACACACACATATATATTAGTACCTATATATGAGTCATAAAAATTACATCTAGATCTAGCAATAAATACATATCCTGATTCTTGCATCAGGGAAGGCATACATAATTTTTATGAACCAGGACCAACAATTCCATTTTCAACCCATTCTTTGTATTTGAGCACATGGAACTGGCCTGGAAGAAGAAATGCAGCTAGGAAAAGGAGGACTTGAGAGACTGGTCCTCCCAAGGAAGCGGATGACTTGCTTGATAGGGTGTTCCTGATTATACAGGACACTCCTGAGTTCACACCTGTGATCTCAGAATTCTTATAAATTCTGGGAGTCCATATTCACTAACATGAGTGTCCCAGTGTAGATGTTCTATCATGGGGTGAATCTCTTGGTGCCATGCCTGAGCTCAGCCCTGAGCCTAATTCCTCTTCCAAACTGGGACTGTGGTTGTACACTGGCTGCTGGCAGAAAAAAAAGAAAAAAGTTATTTTAATGGTTTTCTTTCCTTCTTTAGAGTAGGAGGGCCCTTTCGGGTCTGAATCCCATGCCAGTGTGAGACAACCATGGCCAAGTTTATGGAAGTGGCACCACCTCAGGGTCAGGTTTGGAAAGCCAGATGAGCAAGAGATTAGGAATAAATAAACTATCTTGAGCGTTTTCACAGGCCTCCCTGCAGCTGGACGTCAGATGAGATAAATGGCTCCCTTTCCTCGTGTGACCCTGTTTTTCCTGGTATCCAGCACATTGACACGTGTTTGTTCAGGTAAGCAAACCAGGGAGAGAAAACATCTGATTTTCTTTTAGTTGTAAGGAAGAAAAAGAATAATTTGTGGGCTGGATGGGTAATGTTTTGTTGAAACATAGGCCTTTGGGCTTGAGAAATAAATGCAAATCGGTATCCACTGGGCATCACGGTCGGAAAATAGTACCTGAAACTAAGTAACACACGACTCCATAGCACCTGGGTCAAGGAAAATCAAAAGGGCAATTCAAAATGATTTGGGGCCTAAAGAAAATGGAATACAATGAACAAAAGTTTAGGTTCAAAGAGGTGTCGTTGCCTCCATACTCTTTTTCTTTCATTCCAATCCCATCCTCATCCTGTATGTGCCCGGACTCATCAGTCTCTATCTTTCCTGTGTTTCTTTTTGCTCAAATAAACATTTATGTGTACATTTGGATATTCCTCGAGAAGATAGCATGTTATAGATACCTGTTGAGTTTGCTTTTGTTTGTTCCTTTTTGTTTTATATTCCACATGTGAGTGAAATTATAGGTTCTTGTCCTTTTCTGTCTGACTTATTTCACTTAGCATAATACTCTAAGTTGAAAACACTTATTCCAGGGTATTTTAAGTATCCTCTAACAGTGAGAGGTAAGGAAGGGCAGAACCACATCGGGTCTTTTCTTATTTTGTTCTGCCACAGCCAGCTGTTCATTCTCCATCCCCAGGCAACGCCAGCACTCCTCACGTAAAAACAGTCTCACTGGAGCCAAAGAAATTTTTAGTTTCCTCATCATTCACTGTCATCTTTAGGTTGGCCTAATACTTTGTTTATTGTGTCATATTTAATTTTTACAACAATCTTTCAAATGCATATACTTTTCCCAGTTGTAATGAAGAGAACAAAAGCCAACACAGGTCAAGTAACTTAATAAAAATATCATGGTTGGCATGTTATGAATACATTCCCCAATTGGTTTTTACTCTTCCCTCAATGATAGCAAATTTATAGATGGAGTCAGGCCTGTGAGAATTAAAGCAAGAATGAATAAATAAAGTAGTTACCACCCACAACTTCTGTTGTGTACTTTCATGCAAATGAGTTACTAAATTACATTTCTTTATTCAGTCAGTAATTTCAGTGGGTGAAATCATATTCCATGGACAACTATTTATTTTAACCTGTTGTGTCTGGACTTTATTTGCAGGTGCACTCAAACGTGACCCCTCCAAATGGCCTAAGGTAAATTTAAATTTCTCAGTTCTGAATTCTAATTCTAATTTGATCCCTTCCTTAACATGAGAGACCTAAAACATAGTGGTAAAGTAGAATGGAAGATTTCTATTTGAACTTGGGCATGAATGCTAACCTCTCCAGACTTAGATTTACTCCCAGGTAACATAAGCATGATAATAGTAAAATATGCTTTTGAACATTAAATGAAATAACACTTGTCACTTGCTCAAGGTTCAAAAGTGGTACATACAGGAGTGACATCAGAAGCGTGGCAGCATGAGAGGTCCCCTTAATCTCCCCTTGAGGTTGCAACAATTTGAACAGCTATAATTCAACCAAGAGTTCCCTGCGCAACACACAAACACACCTAATAGATCCGCTCATCCAAACATCTGCAGGTGGGTGAGTGAGGGCGGACAGGGAAAGCGGGAAGGGGGAAGAGCAGAGACAGGTGCTGCGGACGCAGCCCAGAAAGCACTGCCGGTCTGGAAGAGGGCAGGATTCAGGCTGCAGGTGCCCTCTCTGTGGCCCTGAGCCTTCCTGCCTGAGTGAACAGCATGTCATCCAGCTGAACTCAGCGATCAGGGCAGAGACCAGATACATTAAGTGCGACAGTGTGTTCTAGCAGCCACTATTCCTAGACAGAAAGCAAAGCCATGGAGCCTGGCCACCTCCCTCCACCCTCTCAGAGCTTGCCTTCTTGCACCCTCCCAGAGCTAGCAGCAGGCCCCAGAAGAAGCTATAGCAGTGAGTGTTGGGTTACAAAGCAGAATATCTGCAGCCTTGAGAACTGAAGAGACAGTCCCTGAGCATCAGATATGCAATGCAATTAATCCCAGGGACAGAGGTGGAGATACAGATGCAAGGCAACTGAGGTCGCCATTATTGGGAAGAGAACAAAGCCCCAAACACACCAGTGGCCTCTCTAAGCAGACTCTGCCCCCACCCTCTGTGGTAGATCCCAGCTGGGGCACCTGGACAGCTCAGGCAGCTCAGTACTGCATCTGGCTGCAGGGACCGCAATGGGATTTCAGGGGTTATCACCCACCCCATTCTCGCACAGGGATAGAGCCCCGAGACTGAGGCGACCTGGTCATAGAGCAGATCAGATGCCCACGTCCCCAGGGTACACAAGGCCTTTTCCACTTAGCAGAGATCTGAGAAGCCAAAGTAGTACAAAAGAAAATGTAGTAGATTCTCAGTTAACCAGCACCCCTGGGGATTGGTAGCTGCTGGGTAGATGTAAGTAGACTCTCCATGAAATACTTCAGCGCCACCTACTGGAAAACAGAAGAAAGACTTCTTATCAACCTGCTGCAGTGTTCATGACCATAAATGACTACACAGAGACGTAATCCACCAAATACTATGAACAACCAAGGTAATGAGGTAGCTCAGAGATAAAATGAAAAGTCTCCAGAAAATAAACTTAAAGACATAGAAATATGTGACATATGTGACTTAAATGACAAAGAATTCAAGATTGCAGTTCTGAAAAACCAAGATGCAAGAAAATTCAGGTAGTTTAGTAAACTCAGAAATAAAATCAATGAAAAAAATACTTTACCAAAGAGATTGAAACTTTAAAAAAGAACCAAATAGAAATTCTGGAGCTGAAGAACTCAATAAAAGAGGTGGAGAATGAAATAATGAGCTTAGGAAATAGAGCTGACAAGATGAGAGAAAGCATTAGTGATGTCAAAGATAGAAATCTGGAAATGTTGCAGATGGAAGAGACTAAATGCTACCAAATTCAATAACCTAGAAGAATGGACAAGTTCTTAGAAATATATAACCTTCTTAGACTGACTCACAAAGAACTGGAAAATCTAAATAAACCAATCAATAGTAAGGAAATTGCAACAGTCATCAAAAGCCTTACCAAGATCAAAAGTCCAGGACCAGATGACTTCCCTAGGGAATTCTACCAAATATTCAAAGATGATTTAAAACCTGTCGTTCCTAAATGCTTCCAAAAAAATTGAAGAAGAGGCAATACTTCTTAACCCATTTTATGAGGCCAACATTACCCTGTACCCAAACCTGATAAGGGTAATACAAAAAAAAAAAAACAAAAAACAAAAAAAAAACTGCAGACCACTATCTCTAATGAATACAGAATCAAAAATTCTAAGCAAAATACTAGCAAATTGAAGACAACAATATATTAAAGGTTACACATCATGACCATTCCAGGAGCACACAGATGGTTCAACATATAGAAATCAATCAATGTGGTACACCACTTAAACAAAATAAAGTATAAAAATTATATTGTCATGTCAATAGATGCAGAAAAAGCATTTGACAATCTTGACACAGCATCCATTTATGATTAAAACACTTAAGAGAATGTGTATAAAAGGAAAGTGCCTCGATATAATAAAAGCCATAAACATCAAACCCTCAGCTAATATCACACTTAATGGTGGCAAGACTGAAAGCTTTTTGTTTAAGGTCAGGAACATGATGATGCTCTCTTTCTCCACTTTTATTCAACATAGTATTGGAAGTCCCAGCCAGAGCTATCAGACAAGAGAAAGAGATAAAAGGCATCCAAATTGGGAATGAAGATGGCAAATCATCACTTTTTGCAGACAACATGATTCTTTCTATAGAAATCCCTAAAGACTTCACAAAAAAACTTTTAGAAACAATAAACAAATGGAATAAAATTGCAGGATACAAAAATCAGTGTAGAAAAACCCATTGCATTCCTTTATACACACTAACAATGAAATTTTAGAAAGAGAAATTAAAAAGTTCTTTTGCGATTTCAATAAAAAGAATAAAATGCCTAGAAATAAACTTAACAAAGTATGTGAAGGAGCTATGCCCTGGAAACTACAAAACATTATTAAAAGATATTGAAGAAGACACAAAAAAATGGAAAGATATTCTGTGTTCATGAGTTGGAAGAATCAACATACTTAAAATGGCCATATTACCCAAACCAATATACAGATTTAATGAAATCCTCATAAAAATTCCATGGCATTTTTTAAAGAAATTGAGCAAAAATCATCAGATCTGTATGGAATCACAAAAGACCATGAATAGCCAAAGCAACCCTGAGAAAAAAAGAACAAGGCTGGAGATGGCATACTCTCTGAATTCAAATTATACTACAGAGTAACAATAACCAAAACAGTATGGTATTGGCAGAAAAAAAGACACACAGACAAAATTGAGAACCCAGAAACAAACCCACATATATATGAGCAAATAATCTTTGACAAAGGAGCCAAAAATACATAATAGAGTAAATGGTGCTTGGGAAATTGAAAAACCACATGCAAAAGAATAAAACTAGACTGCTAACTGTCACCATATACCAAAATTAACTCAAAATGGATCAAAGACCTAAATATAAGACTTGAAACAATAAACTGCATAGAAGAAAACGTAGGTACTAAACTTAGAAACTTTAGTCTTAGAGAGGATTTTTATGAATTTGACCTCAAAGCCAAGGGGAATAAAAGTAAAAAATAAATGAATGGGACTATATCAAACTAAAAATCTTCTGCACAGCAAAAGAAACCATCAATAGAACAAAGAGGCAGCCCACCAAATGGAAGATATTTGCAAACAACACCTCTGATAAAGGGCTAATATCCAAAATATATAGAGAACTCATGCAACTCAGTAACAAAGAAAACTAAACAATCAAGTTTAAAAAAATTGCAGAGGGTCTGAACAGACACTTCTCCCAAGACATGCAAACAGCCAACAGATATATGCAAAAATGCTCAACTTCACTAGCTATTAGGGAAATGCAAATCAAAACTAAAATGAGATACCACCTCACACCTGTTAGAATGGCTATTATAAAAAAGACAAGGAATAACAAGTGTTGGAGAGGTTGTGGAGAAAAAGGAACTCTCAGGCACTCCTGGTGGGAATGGAAATTGGTACAACCACTATGGAGGACAGCATGGAGTTTCCTCAGAAAATTAAGAATAGAGTTACCATATGATCCAGATGCCCCTTTCCAGGTATCTACCAAAAAAAATCTGAAAACATTTATATGTAAAGATGTACATATCCTATGTTCACTGTAGCATCATTCTGCAACTAAAATGCCCTTTGATTGATGATTAAATAAAGAACATGTGATACATATATACAATTACTCAGCCATAAGAAAAGATAAAATAGTGCCATTTGCGACAACATGGATGGATCTTGAGACTGTCATGCTAAGCAAAATAAGGCAGACAGAAAAAGTGGAGAACCGTATGACTTCACTCATATGTGAAATATAAAATGGAAAGCAACAAATGAACAAGACCAATAAACAAAACCAATTGATAGACACAGACAACAGTTTAGTGGTTACCAGAGGGTAATTGGGGAGGGAAGGAAGTAGAAGAGAGTAAAGGGGATCAAAAATATAGTGACAGCTGAGTAGTATTCCATTGTGTGTTGGATTGTAGGACCGTATACCTGGAACCTATGTAATTTTTACTAACCAATGTCACCCCAATCAATTTAACAAATACACACACACACACACACACACACACACACACACACCACACATACACACACATACATATGGTGACAAAAGGAGATTTGACTTTTGGTGGTGAACATACAATGCAATATAGATGATGTGTAATAGAATTGTACACTTAAAACCTATATAATTTTATTTACCCGTGTCACCCCAATAAATTCAGGAAAATTAAAATAAATACCTCAGAGAGGTCAATTAAGGTTAAAAAAAAGTGGTATATACAGGATTTATTTCCAGTCTTAATATAAACCCTCAATCTTAACAGCTGTGTTTGAGACCCTGTTCTCTAGAAGTTCACAAACATAAATATCTCTACTAGCATACTTATTACATGACTTTCTGACAATGGGACTCCAAGTATAAATGAAAACTTTGCATTTGGGGTTGAAGCTGAGATATGATAATGCTCATGACTTTAAGAAATGATGGGATGGGTGGAGATACTGCAGTCAGAAAAAAATGTTGCCTGATCAAAGCCCAGAGCAGAGGAAATCCTTGAAAAAGATCATTTGACTAGTAATATTTGACATTATTTCTATGTGGGGCAGAAGTGACCAGACAGGAATAAATGAGGGGAAATCTATCAGTTGTTATCTGCATGATACTTTGTAATATTTGCAGCCCCCATGTGCAATGTACCACCCAGTGGATCCTTATTATGAATCAAGCTGTCCGAATATAGATGCGTTTGTCTGTGCTACAAATGGCCAAACTTACAAGAATGAGTGTTTCTTTTGTGTTGAGCAGTGGTAAGTTCAAAATAAAACATCATTATTTTTTTTCTATATTGCTTCCCAGAAATTTCAAACAATCTTAGCAAAGGAACTGATGCATGGGATTTAAAAAAAATAGCCTCTATAATTACAAAAGATTGTGGACAGACTACATATAAAGTAATGTCTTCTTTAAAAATGTAGTGAACATTCAAAGTTAACCCATTAAAAAAAGAAAGAAAATCTTCAATGATATTTTGGTTGAATTGTGCAGAGAGAGATATTAGTAGATAGTCTATAGATTATATTCAAGCAGTGAATAGAAATCCAATTTTTAAAAACCACTCAAATTTTCTGTAACAACTCACATTAACATACCCATGAATAACACCCATGAATGTTGTTTGGTAGATATAAATAGATTATAGATGTAAATGGATCTAGATATAGATACAAGTATAGATATACACATGAGTAACAAAGCAGTTATGTGGTAAAAATTGACCATTGACTTGATAATCTTTTGACTTTCCAATAAATTCAATAGGAAATTTTGATTAATGAATTTCTGAAAATAAATCATATTCCTTGTGCTACATTTTAACTCTATCAGAAATTATTTCACAAATCAGCCTGTATCAATAACTCTTCCAATGACCTGGGAGATCTTGTGTTGGGTTCCCCCACCCCTACCCTCAGGTTTGATGATTTGCTAGGAGGACTCAGAGAACTCTGAAAAGCAGTCATCTTCATGGTGATAGTTGATTACAATGGAAGGATACAGGTTAAAACCAGTAAAAGCAGAGGGCTCACACGATGGAGTCCGGAGGAGATCGGGTAATAGCTCTCAGGTGTCATCTCCCAGTGGGTGCATGCAGGCCCTGCTTCATTTTGCCAGCTACACAGAGTAACAGCAAGTGCAAAGTACTGCCAGCCTGGGAAGCTAACAGAAATGTTGGTGTCCTGGCTATTTGTTGTGTGTGTGGCGGCAGGGGCAGTCACCCAGGCTTGCAGCCCCTGCATGACTGACAGCTCCTTAGTCTCCAGCCCCCTATCTTCAAAAAAGAGGTCAAACTGATACAGAGTGGCTCAGGACTGCGGGTGAAAGAACAGGCATTCATCTGAGCATAAACTGTCTGGTGTCTGGCCCATGACCCTGGGTTGCAGAGACACTCTTATCGGACAGGATAGCGCAAGGGCTGATATGTTACTTCCCTAAAGATAATTTGGGGATTGCAAGTCAGCTGAGTTAACTTTTTCATGTACATCTTCCTCTGAGAAGAATCCTCATGGGCTTTCAGCATTACATTCCCATCCTACGAGGAAACACACATACCAGAATAAGGAGAATAGACTGTAGGCCATGAGCATGCAAACCTAGTGAAAATTCGAGCAGAGTGTGTGAAATATGTGAGTTACGGTGCATTGTATTGCTATGGCTATCTCATCTTGGTAGAAAAATCTGGCATTGCTAATGTTGAATGGAAAGGTATCGAAATGGGAACGAATGGGTTAGGGGATGGAAGAGTCTCTGCTGAAGCACTCACCAGACATTTTTGGAATAATCAGTACATAGAGAAGGAATGCAAGCTGGGATGGCAATAAAGGAGTGGAAAAGAGATGGGTGTAAATGGAATTGTGAAAGCAGCTCCCTTTCTTAGGATGTCATTTGGAAGATGAGGGAGTACGAAACAATGCCTACTTTATTTGTAATACTAACTTTTTTTTTCCCTTTAGGGAGTTTGGTTCTCACATTCAATTTGCTAAGTATGGAAAATGTGGTTAATGGGTAAGAGTGCTACACTCGCTTATTCTTTTCACTACTTAATGCTGAAAATAATTTCTTTTGGAATTTGAGGATGTATAAGAAATAACACACTTCTCTGCTGCACCAAAACTGGCAACAAAGGAATTAAACCCATGGAGAACTAAATATCGCATTTATTACAAATAAACAATAATTTTTAAAAAGCAGTAGATATTTATCTCTGTGTGCTGGTTGCTTAAAGTCAGCTTTCATTTTGCTTGGGTCTAAGGTCTGTTGTCAAGTGGGCTGACCCGGCACTGCCCTGGATTAAATATCCCACATATTACAGGTTTATCTGCAAGGTCAGATCCTGTCCCACTAATATCACTTTAAGACATGAGCAAAAGAGAAAATAATAACCTTTCTACTTTATATTCGTAAATGAAGCCCACCTTCCTCAGGTGAGGAAAATGTCCACATGCTGATAGAAGGAAGGAGAAGGAGAGCCAAGAATCTTGGGAGTCAGGCCTGGTTTGGAGAGAGCGAGAGGGAGTTGATACCATTTGACCCTCTAGTTCCAGCATACTCAATTCTCACTCCATTGTAACTATTATATCACTCCATAAATTCCTTTTTCTTTTGTGCTTACTCTGGGTTATAATCTGACACCCATAAGGGAAAGATTCTGACTCATACAGAAAGATGACGTCAGTATGGCGTTTGAGGCTGGGGAGATGAAAAATGAAAGACATTCTTGGCCTCTGGCTCCTGTGTGCATTGTCATTACCGGTTGTGGCCACTAGATGTCAGCGTCACTCTTCTATCTTAGTCTGACTAGTTCTTTAGTTACCCGGAAGGTCCAGAGGAGGGCGCTCAACTCTACTTTCTCCAGCACCTTTCCGGCTAATCTAGTCTACTTCTGCAGGCAGCAGGGACCCTCCTCCTCTTACAGCTAGCTTCCTCCTTCCTTGGTTTTGTGCAGGTTTTTGTGCATAGGCCTACCCAATTTTCCTACGCTCAGGCATCTGGTTCTGTGTTATTTCTCCTGGAGATCCTAATGCTCATGTGCATTTGACAACCATTTTCTAGAGGGAGCCCCCGCATTTGTACATATCCTCACCAGCTGGCAGAATGAAAGAGCAGGTCATGAGGTCACAAAGGAAGCGACATTGGGAAGGTTTAACTTCTCTGAGCTTATTTGTTTTGTCTCTACAATCACAATGTTGACTTTGGTAATAAAAGTTATATCACTTATATAATTAGCATCACTTAAGTATACTGCTTTGTCTTTGTCACTATATCAAACATGATTAAACCCAAAATGCATTGACTGAGAGCGTAATTCAGGTATTCATAGGCTTTCTGAGTTGGATTGAGCACTCAGACCATTTAAACAATCTCTGACTTGTTCCACAATATTCCTAAGGGGCTAGCATCTACCGGGATTTCCCACTGGTGGGCAACTCACTGCAGGATGAAGCATGAACATTGCTGTGGAAGTATGATTGTAAGGAAGCCTGCTTACCTTGCATCCAAACCTACATTCATGAGGCTTTCAATCATCAGAGCCTTTCATAACAAAATAGAAGTTTACTCTTTCCCGTTAACAGAAGATAGATATCTTGTCTTCTACTCAGTGCATACTCAAATCTCTTTTTTCCAGGAAAAACAAACAAACTAAAACCAAACAAAACTCTAGTTACTCTAGTCATTTGTCAAGTCTTGTTTTTATTGTTTCTTTCTAGCTGGGCATGCTACATTTAGGTAGTAGTCATCTTAAAGTATATAGGCATAATCTTAATTATTACAGTCTTTTGATTAGCTGATAAATCTTCTCATAGATTATATTTGGACACAACTAGGATTGGGGGATTCCTAGCACTGATGCAGTGGTGGGTAGAGGTTTTCTGTCAGCTCTAATGGGTACATTTACATTGTGGCCTTTGCCAATGAAGGGAACTCTGCAAAGGGGCCCTTGCTTGCTCAGACAAGAAAGTGATTTCAACTTAAAGATGATTCTGAGTCATTTAGAAAAAAAATGTGGAGGAGAATGCATTACACATTTCTCGGTTTTCTCTTCTTACTGAAGTTAAATGCAGTGTAAAGTTATTGAATTATTTTAAACTCCAGTGAGATAATCTTTACTTCTTGTTAAATTCACTGATATAAAACAGGTTATTTCTACCAAATGCTGGATGAAGTTTATGTTACTCTACCTTTTGACTACAATGTGAAATCTTAATCCTCTTTCTTTACTTAGTAATTGTTTGTTGAGTAGTTCCTATCTGTTCAATGCACTGTACTAGGTGCTGGTATAAGTAAGCACATGAGACAGGCAAGATCCCCTTGTGAAAGCTGCATTCTAGTAATGAGAGATGAATAATATACAAATAGAGGAACAGAGAAATGGCAGGTCATAATGAATGCTGTGATGATAATGAATAAAACAAGGTCATATAACAACTTGTGACACACATAGTGCAAGTTCAGTAGCTAGACACTAAATCAATGTTTGAGACCATAAACTCTTAGACACAGATTCTAACTGAAATCACCCTAAGAAAAGCTTGTAAAAGAAAAGAAGAAAGAAACATGGAGAAAGGCAATTAAAAAAAAAAAAAACAAGTGAAATAAGTTTTTAAATCCCATCTTACATAGAATTCAGTACAAAACATTTAGCCTAATCACAGAAGACACAGGCTAGAGCATGTCTGACTTCCAAGTTGAATGTTTTCATGAAAAAAAACAGCCATTTTATAGCATATCGGAACTGGAAAAAATACGGAATCTCCAGACTGGGCCCTTCTCATCATTTAAGTGTCTATTCAAATAGCACCTCCTTTCTGTGTAAACAGATGTCAAAACCCAAAGCAACCCACACCTGATCATCTGACCACACTTTTCCTCACCCTTTGAAATCCACAGACATTTATCTCCACCCATTCTTCATCTGCTTTAACTCTGGATACGCCCTGAAGATCATTACCTCAGCCTCACCCTTGAGAAATTAATCTGACACCTTGCCTACTAGCTGTAGCCTCCATAAACAATTGTCCGTGTTCCCCACACCTACTAAGTGCACACATAGCCTGAACCTTGACCACTAAACCCTTAACTGCTCACACCTTGCATAGTCCATCAGAACCTTCTTGAACACTTGACTCTCTTCCAAGCCTTCCACAGGGTTTGTGGCTCCCCCTCAAGTCTATGATGTACACACCACTATCCATAAAATCTTATTTTTCCCTTTCACAATGTCATGACATATTTTGAGAGAAATACTCAGCCTGGTCCTGACTATGCACCAGCTATTAATAAAGTCTACTGCCAAATTTGTTTAGTGGCCTTTTTCATATCCCTTTTGATTGACATGCTC
Source organism: Lyroderma lyra (assembly GCA_004026885.1). Lineage (NCBI taxonomy): Eukaryota > Metazoa > Chordata > Mammalia > Chiroptera > Megadermatidae > Lyroderma > Lyroderma lyra. The sequence goes on from PVJL010004054.1 coordinate 131,529, forward strand.
ACAGCAAGCCTTCTCCAACTTCCAGACCAGCCCAATTCTGAAGCCAACCTGCAGTGGGTTCCCCTCCTTTCTTCCTCTCCCTTTCAAAACACCTGTCTTCACACTCACCTACTCTTCTCTGTCTCCTATATCAGAGGGGTGCTGTTTGCCCTGTGCTGTTCGTCTTATTTCCTACTCTTCTCTACTCCACTCATCAGCCAGCCTCCACTCTGTATCTGAAGTTTCTTCTTCTTCCCTTTAGCGTGAAGACATACTCAGTCTATCCTACAACTGCCTGAAGGTGTAGCTTCTTTCATTTCCCTCCTCCTTTGTACTATCAAGCATCTAAAAAAGAAAATACATTATAACCACATCTTTTTGCTTCATCCTAATCACCTTGTGGTCCCATTCCCACTTGTTTTTGAAAAATTGCCTTTTCAAATAGCAACGAAGACATCTTGAAATACAATGGCTTTTACTCGGTTTTCATTCTCCTCAAATGTTCATAACAATAAAACTTACAATTAATTCTCTCTGTTAGAATGTTCACTTCCCTCCTTTTCCATGAAGTCAACAAAGTCTTTTCCATTAATTCATATCATGATCTTGGGGAGATTACTTAAATCCTCTGAGCCTCAGCTTACTCACCAGTATAATTGGGTAATAAAAATTTCTTCCTCAATGAGTCGTCATGAAGCTCTCAGTCCACACCACGAGCTGCCACATATCAAGCTCTAATTACAATCTTGGCACTCCGATACATACAGACACATGCGCACACGCACCCGGTAGTATGGATAATCTCACTTAACTCTCAAAACCACTCTATGAGGTAAGTATTATTTCTATGTTACAAGTGAGCAACTAAAATGCCCAGAGCTTAACCTATATACTCCAAGTCACAAAGTCAACATTTATTAGAAACAAGATGCCAAATAAAACCCACTGGGCTCCATGCCCATATTCTTAACTACTAGCTTATATTGCTCTTCAAACAGATATAACAGTCAAAATTTTAGAGTCATGCAGTGTCATTTACTATTTACTTACTGTCTTCTGTAGAGCGTGTGTTTCAGAATATACTACAATCAATTACCAAGCAGAGCTCTGGTGGAGAAGAGTCCATTGCCCACCCCCACCCCACCCCTCCAGACTTTCACACTTATGTCCTTAAGCTCAGTAGCCCAACTACAGCCATTTGGACAACTGTGCCTGCACAACACAGTTTACAGGCTCAGGTCAGCAACCCATAGCAGAAACTCTTGTCTCGTCAATAGTAATAATAACGATCATGATTATAATTACATGCACTGCACATTAGAACACTTCCATATAATTGATGCCCATTGTGTGAACTCTACTGTGAGAAGCACTAGTTCGCACTTGACCAGGGATGACACTAAGGCTCTGAGTTGGTTTCTCTGTCATTCGCCAACTCTGACTCTGTTTGTTCTCCCCTATTTGGTCTTGAAGGGACAAGGTAAGACCACACTCCATAATCTCTATAGTTGGGCCAGGCCACATGATGGTGAGGCAAAGTGGCCATGGAGTCACTTCTGGGCTGGAATATTTAATTGTTGCAAAGGGAAATGCTCAAGAACACATCTTCACTTCACCATGACAATCAATGACATTCCAGATAGTGACAGCTCTGCCCACTTGGGACCTACTGAAGGCAATACAGCAGGTAAGTGACTTACCCAAGATCGTACAGATAGAAAAGGTCGATGATCTTCTCCAAATGTCATAAATGCCAAAGTCACTATCCCTTCTACTGAGTCCCACTCAGTATTTTCTCACATACCAAAATATAAGCATAAGTAGGATCTGTCTAATCCAGTTTTAGTATCTATTTTAGTAAAATAAGTTTTGCTATTTTCCCTTATTTTATAACAAAGCAGCCTATACTTAATTTCTTCTACTAACAAAGTTTAGAATTCTAAGTACCAGTCCCCACCTCTAGGGCAGACAGAAATATGCTTCTCATCTCAAATGATGCATATATGGGTCAGACAGGAAGTAGCCATTAAGTGACAAGGACTCCAACACCACCCAGGGTGACAATGTGCTTTGACAGCCTCTCAAAGCCAGCACTGACTCTGGATGACCTCATAGGGAAGGTGGACAAGCCAAGCATTGCCATATAAACATGGCCCTGTCCACGGAGCCATGGCTGGTGCAGCTGTTGTGACAGCCCTGAGCAGCCTTTGCATCACAGCCATCTCCACCATGAAGGTCATTGCTGGACTCCTTCTGCTCTGTGCAGTGACCTACTTCTGCAACAACTCAGGTGAGTCAAGGGTAGATAGTGCCCCGTACAGCCATTAAGCCTGTTTTCCCAAATAACCTCTCCTGGATGTGAGCATCTGAGAGAAATGTCCGGTTGTGTGGTTCTAAAGTGTGCTGGTTTAGAATAGAAATGGCCCTGGCCTGGGGAGGGACAATCTTATGTTCCTGCCACAGTTTGAGGATTTGAGTCTAGTGTCTTCCCTTTCAAGGATTTTTATTTCCATCACTGAACAGAGAAATGAGCTCATTTCTTCATAAGTCTACCATTTCATAAGGACACTGCAAGTTATTAGATACTATTCCTGTTATTAGACACTATTTATTGCTTGGTGCAAAGATGCAGAAAAATGTGGATGCCTCTTGAAATTAATCCAGGAAGACTGAATTAAAATGCAATTCTCTGAAGGCCATGAGTCAACAATTAAGATTTTTATACGGTTGAAAAATTACTTAAATAAAATAGTATTCTAACATGTTAAAGGTATTCCGTCACCTTCCTCTGTGTCAGTTAGAAGAGGGAGAATGTCAAGGATGGTGCTCCCAGCTCTTGGGAGTGGTGACCGCAGTACTGCCTGTCGCTGCCTATCTGACTTTGAACTGTTGCCGTAGACACAATGAGCCCCCAAAACATCCCAGGGTAATGAAGGGAGGAAAACTGGATAATTCTCTAGCCTGAACCAAGGGCTTACCTAACCTATTGGCCATCTGGCTTCCTCAGCACATAGCTGGAATTTTGTGTAAGGACAGGGTAGGTGCTGAGACTTGTGGCCAGAGGAAGTACGGAGTCTTCGTCTACGGGATCACATTTATATTAATTAATGAGATTTCAAGTCTTTGCTTTGTTTTTAACGTTTCCATCTGTATCTCTCTTTCAGAAGCTGCTAGTCTGTCTTTAACTACGGTAAGTGCACTAAATTGCATTTCAATTCCTTTTGACTGTCATCCAGTCAACAAATATTTATGAAATGTGTATGAAGGGTTCATTCTGTATGGTTAGAGGGGTAAAACGTAAAGGCGAAGAAATCTCCTCTGCTGTTTGAATGAATACGAGGACTATCTGGGAAAAAATCCAGTCATAAATGTCTCTATTTTTTATATTACATGGATGGATATTTTCTGGACAGCCCTCATATGACATAGTGTATATATAACCATAGCCTTACAAGTATGCCAGAGGTTGGTGAAGTCTTCACGGAAGGGACATGTGAGAGGCAGGACTTTGGTTAATTACATAGGCTCTGGGTTCAAATTCCAACTCTACCACTTTCTAGCTCTTATGTTATGCACATTCTTTTATGCCTTAATTTTCCCACCTGTAAATAAGGACAATAGTAAAACCTACTCTATTCAGTTCTGAAGATTAAACAAAGAAAATTTATGTAAGATTGAAGTTTAATGTCTGGCATGGAAATGCTCAGGAATTACTGACTGAGTGTACTAGTAAGAATGGAATTACTGCTAGTGGTACTAGTACTTGTCATAGTGGTAATAATACTACTTCCAGAAGTAGCCACAGCATCATCAGAATATCTGAGCTGGGACTTCTAGGATGGTGTTTTTGCCTCCTGTACAATAGGGGCTTGGGGGCCAGGGGAAAAGCAGGACATTCACTTATGTCTGTCACAGGTGGACTGCAGCATTTACAAGAAGTACCCAGTGGTGGCCATCCCTTGCCCCATCACAAACATGCCTGTTTGTGGTTCTGACTACATCACCTATGGGAATAAATGCCACTTGTGTATTGAGAACTTGTGAGTACCTCATGGGGAATTAAAAAGAAGCTGGGGTCATTGTCTTTCTCTGCAAACCTCTCCTCTTTCCACGAGCCTACTCAACTCTCCATAAACGGGGCTTATTCCCACCCAGAAGCAGCTGCTAAAGACAGGAAGCAGACTGCCTCACCATCAGGCTAGGGTTGGCCCACCGTGTCTGCCATCCATCACAGAGCCTCCAATTCCTGTCCACTGTGGTAGTCCAGCAGGACCATGAGTTTTCAGATTGCTGTGGCAAAGCCCAAAGGTTCTATCAGGAGTCACCAAGGGAGCTAAGGAGATCATTTGCGGGCATCTCCAACTAGTTGACATCCACTCTCCTGCATGACTTCTAAGAGGCCACAATACAGCCTGTGCCCTGGACAAATGGTGGCTAGAGGGCCTTTACCCACCTCGATTTCCTAGCGGCTCTAAATATCTGTAGCCTTAAGGGAGAAGGAGGGGATAAGCTACTACAAAGACATATTTTTTCTTTTATCTAAATTAGTGGGATGCAAGCTTTCAGTCCTTGGACCCGAATGCCAAGGACATGTTCTGTTAGGTATTTGGTTTGACCTGCACAGTGTTTTTGAAGGCAATACAGCTAGGAAGATGTCACTCTTTTGGGGCAGAACATGCAACATACCAGTAGCATTACTGTTTTACAGCAATCAGCTTTGTCCGTTGTTTAACTCTCCTTTAGACCACTGGATTTTGGCCACATCTTAGATCTTGTGGCTTTCACTTTTGGGAGTATTTTAGAATATCAGGGCAGGCCCTGAGGTCAGAAGGACACGTCTATGTATGTATTCCTATACAGCAACATTTCGTTCACAAAAGGTAAGATTCTCTCACATGCGCACACACTGGGCCCTTGGCCTGGAAACTAGCTCATGTTCAAGGACGCTGAAGGGGCCATGTGGTGGAAGTTCTCCTACCAATGTGGGATCAGCCTCATCGCAGGTCCTGCTGACCGGGAAAGGCTGAGCAGCAGGCCACTTCGCCTTGCCTTGTCAGACTCCCTCCTTCTGTGTTGTCTGAAGACAGTGGGTGGTCAGCCTGGGCTCTGGCATCAGCAGGCAGGGTGGACACAGCACAGGACTAGGGAAATTCTGCTTCTGCCTTTGGCAGACACCACCTGTGGCAAGGACATTCCTTTTCATATACTCAAAATCTGCAAAATGAGATTCTGCCTCATAACCACTATGGTTCCATTCAGCTCTTATTATACAGAATTTCCTGCTGTGTTAATGAATCCTGTTAACTGTGTCTTCCCATAGGAGAAGTTCTGGAAAGGTTCAGTTTCTTCATGAAGGAAGATGTTAACTTCTCCACCGGTGTGGATGGATACAGAGTAATGACAATCCCCAGCGTCATCGCTGCCATCCCTCACCATGGCCACGGTTGTGGGCAGAGACGGATGCGGAGTTATCACTGTTGGGTGGAGAATGTTGTGCTCGCCTTCGAACTCATGCCTAAGTGACCAAATGGCTCCCTTTTACATCTCATTAAAAGAATATCCTCCAGAGACATTTTTTTCCTTTTAAAAAATATTTATTAAATGTATTGGGGTGACATTGGTTAGTATAATTATGTAGGTTGCAAGTGTGCCATTCTGTAATACATCATCTGCATATTGCATTGTGTGCCCACCACCCAGTCAGTTCTCCTTCCATCATCGTAGATTTGACCCCTGTACCCTCTCTTCCCACTCCCCTACCCTTTTCCCCTCCAAGTGGCCATTACATTTTTGTCTGTGTCTATGAGTTTTTGTTGATTTGTCTTGTTTGTTTGTTGCTTTCAGTTTTATATCCCATATATGAATTAAATCATATGGTTCTTGACTTTTTCTGTCTGACTTACTTCATTTAGCATGATCATCTCAAGATCCTTTATCTTTACTTCTATTTGAATATTTTTTTTATCTTAGATTGGAATGCAACATTTCAGTCTACAAAGAAAACTGAGAAGCAAATACATTTGGCTGTTCGGGAGAATGTTTTGTACAAGGAATCCAAAGTGGCTTTCAAGAAACACACGCACATACACACATACAAATACACACATGTGATCACACACACACACACACACACACAAAAATGATTGAATAGGGTTCAGTTCAATTAATGTTAAACTTCAGAGGGGGAGATAAACATAAATTAGAAAATAATTACACAGTCTAATAAATGCTGTGATATAAGTCCACATTAGATAACAACTATAATATATTGGAGTAATCTTTCTGTAGGATAAATCTCATTCTGTTACCTCTCTATTCCAAATCCTTCATTTGTTACCTTACAGGACGAAATCCATACTCATGCACATAGTATTCCTGGCCCAGCCTCCTCCTCCCCCATTACCTCTGAAGGACACTGACTTTAAACTCCCGCCACACACCCCACCCAGCCCTTGGTGTCTATCCATGCATAGTTTCCGCTGCTAGAAATGGTCTTCGTTCTTTTGGTTTCAGTTCAAGTTTACCCCTCCTAAGAAGCCTTCTTTGCATTTGGTTTGGCAGAGAAATGGTTGAGGAGTCAAGGGTTGATTTATAAACCAGTTCTGTCTCATGCAAGCCGTGTAACATTGGGTGGGTACTTAAACACTCTGCTTGGCTTACACGGATTTTGTAATGATGATTAAATGAAAGAACACAAAGCACCTTATATATGACAAATATACACTCAATAAGTGTGAATCTTTTCCTGACTACCCACCATTCACTCATCTATTTTTCATAGCATTTTGTATAGTATATACTAGTGATTAGTATAATGTTTGATTTACGGTTAGTATTTCATAAACGTTTCTATTAATACATTGCTATGGGCCCACAGAAGAATGTGAGTTTAATTCTGAGGATGCCTCCTCCTCTTGAGTTGTGATTCATCTGAGTAAGTATGGGTTGGGTAGGGGACCAGTAATTCCAGGTAAAGGGAAAAGAGAGAACAAAGGCGAAGAACTTGAAAAAACATGCATAGGAATTAATTACTGAACACACTATCTCAATTTGTAAAAATATCTACTGAATACTGACCATGCTCATATTTGAAACCAGACTCTTACTCTCATTCTGATTGCTTTGTGCACCAACCCAAACTCTAAACTGCTTCCTCCAGTTCCCATAAAAAGAAGCCACAGACACACAAATAAAAGAGAGCAATGAATGCTTTTCTAGAGATTGTTGGGGAGTGACTGAGATGGCAGTTACCTTGCACGCCCACCGCCTAAAACTCCTCATTGCATTCTGATCTTCTGCCGTCATCTCTTGCAACACCACTGTGCAAATTATGGTCATTTGTAACATGAAAAGAGAATTGCGATTAAAATTTAAAGATGCACAAATAAAATAAAACAAAAACCATTGAATACGATGCCAAAACCTGTTACTGGAAGTGAAGCCTACTCAAAATTGAAGAAATCTCATTCTGTGAGATTAAAATTTCCTATTTTAATTAGTTTTTCCTCATATTTAAGCATAGCAGGCATTATTACATTTAATACACCGGTCCTTCTGGAATAGATCACTCCTGTCTCTCAGAGAACAAAGTTAAGCTGAAACATTGACTATGGAATTTTAATTACTGATAAGAGTACAGATCAAGGAAATGGAAGCCAGGTTTATAAATACATGTCTTAACAGAACATACCCACATGGACACGTCCTAAAAACGTGTCAGAATTTCTTAAGAAAAAACAAAACACTGAGTCAATATAAAATCAAGCTTTTAAGAGTGCCTGCTTAAATACTGGAAAAGAAGCACTAGAGTTCTGAAAGATGCTTCCAGAGAGTTCAGGAAACTTTCTGACCCTTCCCAGTCGCTTCTTTCCTGATAGGTGAGGCACTGAAAGCTCAACAACAGGCTCAGAGGTTACAGTAGCTAAAGCCGGGCCAGGCCAAGCCCTGAGTGACTCAGCATGGAAGAGGCCTGGGCTTGGGGTTTCATTCTCCTCGCGCCCAGTTCCTGACTCTCATTCCGCATGCGCGAGGCCTCCGTTCTGCCCGCTGCTGCTGCCCCAGCCTGAGCCCCCACCTCTCTAACCTCTAACACTCCGAGCAGAGAGTTCTTTGCACTTTCGGGGTATACTCATTGCTTTTTCCTCCCCTTCACCTTACTTCTTCTAGAAATGGAGTCCAGTGGTCGACGCCCCAAAATATTGGCAGACACCCCAAAACAGTGGCAGGCTTCTGTTACAGTGTTCACCCCACTGGTCACCCTATCTCTGTTTGGGCTGCCTGCCTGGGTTCCAGTTTTTTCTTAAGAGCCCCACAGATTGCCTGAGCTACCATCTGGTTGCTGCTACACCCTGTCAGACTGAAATTATTTGGCTATAATATAAGTGTTTAAGACGTATAACTTTTGGTTAGGTTGGTGGCCATTTTGCAGTGTATACAACTATCCAACCATTATATTGAATATATGAAACTAATTCAATATGTCGGTTATACCTTAAATTTTTTTTTTTTAGTGCATGAAAATAAAGGGTGGGGGGGGGGGGAAACCTAGGGAAACAAAAATAAAAAGATTGGGGCCTTGGAGATAGCTCTGGACTCAAATCTCGATTTGCCACTTCTGAGTAAGCTTGAATTAGTGGTTTCACCTCTGCGTTTCAGTTCTTAAACTTCGAAATGGGGGCAACAGAATTTCCTTATGGACTGGCATGAACCAATAGGC